>WHPZ01578504.1:0-26999 GCA_016617965.1 Macrosiphum rosae
CACTTTTCAGTATTTTCACAAAAGTGAATTTTTAAATCACTTAGAGGGATTTGAGTACTATTTATAGTGAACGTCATGTAAAAGGTCTTATTAGTATTTAATGACATATACATATATAATGAAACATCAAGGACGTAAACGATTAACGTGGAGATGTACAAAAGAACGTTCATTGAAATGTCGCGGAACAATGTACACGGACTTACAGATTGGACATCCTCAAATTGGAAAAGTCCATAGTCATATAGCTGATAAACACGAGATAAACTTTTTTAATTATTCGAATACGAAAATTGTTTGTGCATACCTACGTTGTTTGCATGTTCAATATATTCATTCAAAATAGGTTTACAAATAACGTTAAAATATTTTTTTTTCCTTACATTATTAATTCAAAATAGGTTTACATAGCTTAACATGACATGTACATTATCCCTATACCTAAATATTCAGTCGAAAATCAGAAATGGAATTTTTGTACCCATTAGATAATCATATACCTAATGTTCGATAACGATAAGTTTTATCGATATGATTTTAAAATGTGTTTGCAATAAGCCACACTTCACTCTGTTGTGTTGTGTGTGTGTATTAAAGATACCTAATGTGATACGTTATAGAATATAGATTACAAAATATTATTTTTTTTTTTTTACGATCAATTTATGCTCGAACAGAACAATTGTCGTATTCGAATAATTTTCCTGCAAATAATTGTCACGCGAGAAACTGTCGCGCGAAATATTTTCGCGGAAAAATTGACGCTATACCGTTCGGAAATATAATAGTTGGTAATAAAATTTAAATTTGATTTTTGGGTAGGTGAATGCAATAAAATGTACATATAAACTGAAAGAGGCTGCAAAACAAACTAAAACGAATCCAGCGGAAATATATGCCGAAAATGTGAAGACTTTAGACGCACAATCACAAGCTTAGGATTCACAAAAATAGGATTAACTAATGACTATAAATCGGACGAAGAATTTTCTGTATTTTGCCGACAATAAATTGGACGCATTAGCATTTTTACCATTATGCGATGTAGCTGAAGGAATGGTATACTTAAGAAGTATAATGACAGAAAAAGGTTCAGCCATATTAAAATATGTTGACAACACTTATGTGACCGGTACATTTAGGAGAATTAATTCGACACAAGATAATTGCATACGCTTGCGGAATTGTCCACCCTTATTTCCACCTCACGTATTGAATGTCCATACAATCACATTGAACGACGGTGATCGGAGGAATAATGAAACTGAGAGATGGAATCATAGATTTTCAAAGTTAGTGAGACATTGCCATCCCTCTATATAGGTATTGATAACGAAAATCCGACTGGAGGTAGCGAATGACGAAACGAAATTAGCTCAAAATGCATTGGGGACATTACCAAAAAAAAAAATCAAAGATTTATACAGAGTTACGAAATAAATTAAAAAATATATGTAAAGAATATTCAAGTGGGGAAAGAGATATTCCAATTTTTTTAAAGGCTATATATACAAGGCTATATAAGGCTATATATTATATATACTATTTTATATTTGTAATTAATAATTTATAATTTTAATTTTAATTTTTATATTTATATTTCACCAAACTGTTTATAGTAAAATTATAGTAATATTGTGCCATTATTTTATCAATAAGCTTAAAAACCATGATTGTGATTTTTTAGATAAAAATTTTTTCCGAGACGTTTTTTACACGTGTCGGTTTTTACCTGACGATTTTTTCCGCGATTCGACGAACACGTAGAAGAAAATAAGTTTTATTTGTGTAATATCCATGGCCCACTACGAAGCCAATATATTTTATAAATAATTTATTTAATGAAATTACACCCGATTCCGAAGATTAGATAATATGTTGACGATCATTGCAGAAAAAGAGAGGCACTCTAGTGGTTTTTCAGACGAAAACTTAGAATAAAGTAAGTTAAAAATATTAAAATACAAGCCCTCTCTATACTCTCTAGTCAAACTACTATTATAATAGTATAATATTATAAGCTAAACATTGTTGTTATACTATAATACTATAATATGCATTGTTGTACACTTGTACCTATTTAAAATTAAATCACGAAACAAAATATACAACCAAAATTGAGTTACTACTCACTCTGAGTAATCAGTAATGATTTAAAAAATTATTTCAAGCCACTAAGATTTACATTAAAAAATTTGTGTTCAATTTAAATTTCAGCGTAAAATAAAACAACATATTACGAGTTTAATGATTATTACGAATTGGCAAACGCCAAGAACAAAGAAAATATTTGATAACGATTTTGCTTTTATTAATAAGTAGATATAACCATAACAATTACCTAACAACGAAAGAAAAATCGGTCAAAAACGAAAAATCTTGTATCCAGCTCAAAAACATTTTTATGGTAAAAAGAATCGATTTGTTGAAGATTTTTATGTTCGGGATATACCTAAATTTATTGCAAAGATTTTATAAAATGTTATCGTATTCGTTAGGTAGGTACACTATTTGTCACACACAGTAACTTATTTGACGCATTAATCAATTAGACGTACCTACTCCCGTGGATATTACTCAGTAGGTACCGTAATTATGCTTTGACGATAATATAGGTACACAGACAACTACGAAAAGTAATACATGTGTAAAGTGACATTGAAAATATTATAGAAATATAATATAATATAGGTATGGACTTTAAACATTTGCTCTATACCCGTGTCCATAAAAAAGAATTAGTGAACTCTCTAAATGATATACCGATAGGTTGTTTGGTTATATATACCTACCAATTAACTACCTCTTTTGTGATTTGTGGACATTGGACATAAATACATAAATACATAAATACCTACATAATAATGTATTTTGAATGAAGTGGTTAATGGTCATATCATATGGTATTATAGAAACGGCTTGTGATTTTATTACCTACCTCTATTGTGATTTATGGACATTGGTCGCATAAATACATTAAATAACATATTTTGAATAAAGTAGTTAATGGTTATGATATAGAAATGGTTTGTGATTGCCGCCATTGCGCGATAAATGTAATTCAAATAAATTTATGTAACCACATTATTATATCATAATACTATTATATTTTATTATAATATACACCAGCCAATAGGAGACTTTTGAACATTATTTGAATATTTTAGATTGTAATGAAGCTAGTGGTTTTACAATGATGTTTATTTTTTTTATCCTGTTAACAAAATTTCTACCAGAGGGAGGGTTTCGATTTTAACATTTAGTATCTTATCTTTTAGAAATTTGGATCAAGAAGGTACTTTAAAGAGTTAATTTTTCGATTTTCTGTATAGTTTTTTAACGTCACGGGAATAACCAAAGAAATTTAATTTTCTAACCTATTTTTTCTAACGCTTTGTGTATCATATAGGTACAATAAATGAATGGTTACTTATTAATAGATATTTATGATTCATAAATGTTCTTTCGTCTGCTCAGAATCATTTTTAATCGAATGCAATAATTGCATTCAAATCGAATTCTGTAATAATACACTAATATCCTATCCGAGGACCGAAGGGATGACGATGGACAAACTTTCACCACTTTTCATAATTTTTATTGTTTAAATTTATAATATTAGTTAGGTAACATTAAATCTTTATAGTGCTTGTGTACTATGCTATCAAACTATTTCAACAATAATAAATTAACTTTAATAGGCTTTACGTCGACTGAAAAAAAAATTGAATTAAAAAATATAAAACTACTAAATATTTATGAATATACAAACTGAAAATAAATTAATATAAAGGGTACTTTATTCAATAATTTATATCATAAATTATTATCTTGCTCGGACTTTTTGAAAGAATATTATAATAAATTAGAGTTCATACTGTTATGGCTTTGAATATTGTATCGACACAATCATAATTATTGATAAGTATTAAAAGAAATATTTACAAATATTACTGGCTCGGCCCACATTTCCAATTACATTAGCGACCTATAAAGACATATGTCTTATATATTTATAATATAATATATAATATTTATATTTATAATATATATTTAGGCCAATTTTAGTACTCTAATTTATTATTATTATGGACCTATACATTTTGTGGGCAACCTTTTCTTTTGAATTTAAATTGTTGAAACATAAAATAATAAAATTAAAAATGACCAAGTCAAACAGTACTTATAAATCATAATGTACCTATTATTTTGTCATACCGGGCCATCCCGTTACTGAATATAAGTGTAACTTTATGACATAAATACAATTCTCAAAGTCTACATTTCAAATACAAGCCATATTTTCCATATAGTAGTATATTAAAAAATTTTGAACATACGATGATAATTTATGATTTAGTATTTATAGGTATTTGTATTTTGTATAAATCGAAGAAAAACTAAATAAATGTTATTTTGCATAGGTAGGTAGGTACAGAATTTTATCCGAAGAAGTGGGGCGTAGTCCAGCAATATTTTCACTATTTTTGATTACCTACTCGAATGTATATTCTTTGATATTTTTGTTAATAATTATATCTGACATCTAATCATGATAAACGACCGACCGCGACACGGACAAATACGAAATTAACGAAACCAATTTGTGGCCTAATGAGATAATAATAATAATATTGTAGAGTAAAGATGAAAATATATCAATAATCGTTCGCGGGACATCACAGACTACCTATGTATTAGTGTATTACAGATGTATACCTAGTACGAATTAAAAATATTAATATACTAGTAGGTATATATAAATCGATAAATACGAACCCACCGGAAATTGCAGCGGACCGTCAAAACATTATAGATTAGTTTCAACATAGGAAATTTCTTATAGGCGATTTATATATAGAAATTAGAAGACTGTTCGACTGTTGTATTAGACTCGAATTCGAATTCTTTTTCTCATGAATACATATTTGTACGTATATTAAGCTGACGATGCTCACTTAATTTTTTAATTATTAAGAAGTTCTCATCAAACTTATATGCATGTAAATATCTTACAGCTTTTAAAGTTGAGTTGTTTTATTTTTATTAAAAAATAAAATTATTTTAATTTATAGTAAATTCAAAAACAGTCCAAAATTAAAACAGAATAGGGAATTTTTCAGGATCTTGGTTACCCCGGTCACACCCGCATTATTTTGAATTTATATAGGTACCTAACCCTATTGCACACAATTGCAGCTATATAATACAGATGTATAGGTATATTAGGAATATTACCGACTGGAAACGCAATATGAATTTAATAAAAATTAAATACACGATGAAATTAAATAATACAAATAATACAACTAGGGCTCGAATTGTATTGCTCTAGAAATGGATATAAATTAATATGCAGTTAGATAGGTAAACTTAAAAAATCGGAAATATTGAAAATATGCACTTAAAACATAAAATACTACATAATATTATTTTAGATCATCTAGTAGTCATAAAATTTTTTGATTTTGATATAAAAAAATTTTGTCTAATAGGTATCATTTTGTTTAATAGGTATCACGTATGTAATAAAATTACAAAATATTATAATACGCAGTTAAGTTAACTAGGTATAATAATATGACAACTTGCAATAGCACTGAATTGTAAACTGTTATTATATCCAGTAGGTATCTGGTAAATATTATATACAAAACTCATCAATCTTCTTATATATTGCTGTCTTTCCCCCCGCTATATTTGTATACTTGTACATTTTACCTACAATAATTGTTACACTCATGTGAAAAATGTGCTGGATTTTTTACAGATACCTACGGTATAGACATATATTACTTTTTCTTTTTGAGGGAAGGGCCTACATCAAGACCAGCTAGTTACCTCGTGAATCAATTGAACATCGATTCGATACTTAGAATTATTAATTAAATAATATTTAATTTTATAGTTTTAATAACTGAGAGAATAATAAAAATTGTATTGTAGAATTTATTTTTCAACCCGAAATGTATTCTCTATAATATACCGAATTAATAAAAAATAAACAAAATCAACAAAATTATATAACAAAACTCGTCTAGATGATTTACACCAAGTCTACTAAAAAAAAAAAATCATAATGATGATAAAACTAAATTTTAAGTGTGCAATTGTTGAATTATTATAGGGATCACCAAATAAACTCTCTTTCTCTGGTCTTATTTTTATATTATTAATTTTGATAGTGAATTAAATGAGGTTTACATTAGTTTTTTGAATTTACTTTTAATTTCTTTGGATAAACATGTACGTTAAATTGCAAGATGGCCCGAGAAAATTTCACGAAGTCCAACTCCAAAAAAAAAAAAGTGATAAAGTGTCCCTCCAAAAATATTAACTGGTGAATGGTGATCTCTGATACCTATTATATAATTTATATAATATCTATCCAAGCAGTTTTTTGATGGCTTCCCAATCTACACGTTTCGACACACGCCTATATATTATGTTTACATGTTATATTATGCTATGAATATATAAATAATTTAACCTAAGTTCTCGTAATTACACAATTATTAACAATTATTAACAATGTAACAATTCTTTATTCTTGAAACAGATGTCTTCAGGAGCACAATAATATTGAGAATAATAGACAACTTTATTGTAATATCATTATCGATCTGATTCGATCTGAGCTTATTTGCATGGTGTAGTAGGTACGCATTTGTAAAATTAAACGGTTAATATTTACCTCCAACCAATAGCCGATATTTTCTTTTTGCATTGTTCCATAATTTCCGTCGACTGAACACGATGACCAAAAAAATAATTATTGACAACAGATGTCAAAAATTACCTAAATAAATTAAAAAAAAATTAAAATCCACACCAGCCCTTTTAAAACTAAAGGGGTTAATTTACCTCCAATCAATAACTGATATTTGCTTTTTCCATTTTTCCATATTTTCCGTTGACTGAATACGATGACCAAAAAATTCTTGTGAACCAGCGTAAAAAAATACCTAAGCAAATACAAATAAATTAAATACAAACCAGTTCATTTAAAATGAAACGGTTAATTTACCTCCAATCTATAGCTGATATTTTCTTTTCCCATTATTGTTATATACTTTCCGTCGACAGAATATGAGGATCGAAAGAACAACGGGCGTAAAATAATACCTAAATAAATAAAAAAAATGTATTAATACCTATACCAAAAACTCTAAAACAACGTGTTTAATAATGTAAATACCTATATTGTAATTTTAATCTTTGAAAATTCATAAAGGAACTATGGAACGTCTAAGTTATACGTCCTAATATATTATATTTTTTTTAGTCACGATTTCACCAGTTATATTATTTAATACAACAAAAAAATGACTTACTACTTGGTTAAACGAAACTTGTGCTTATAGGTGACAATTCATATTTCACACCCATCTCTTGTGGCCGCTCTCGTGAACACTGCAATGGACATCGCTTATTCCAATATAATATTATTGTCGTGTAGGTAGGTACAGCTATCAATCATGAAAGTCGACGTTGACAGAGAATAATTAATAATAATATATTATATTATTATAATAATTAAATAATATTATTTCCCAGCGTGGTTGAGACGACGTCGATCATACCGTCGATCATACCGGAGCAGCTGCGGAAGTAATGTTGCTTGTTCACTGCCGAACGAGGATGGCGAATTATGGAATTTTTTTTTTTTTTACCACACAATATATCAGATAAATATAAACTGGCCCAAAGTTTCCAGTCGTTTATTGAGAAATTTAGCTTATCAGAGCCGCCCGTCGAATATCACACAATATAGGCAATATAATTTATCTTATGTTATATACATCAGGGCTGCTTAATATATATATATACCTATATAAATATATAAAGGCTTATAACGTTATATTATGTTCAGCGTTCGATGGCCGTGCTATCTGATGCATGTACTACAGTAATATTATGTTCTACATAGGTAGGTATACTATAGGCAGGTACACACAACTATACTGATAATTGATAAATATTTCGTCAAGTTATATATATTTATACTTATAGTTACATCCGGCACGCCGACTGTACCTATATCAATACAATAACTAATTAGGTATAACCTACGAAACATAGCATATCATGTTTTTCTTTGATTATTACCAAATACTACCTATATAATTATATACTATGATTTTACCAGTTTTATATAGTGTTGTGAATTCTGGGTACCCAGTGCCGCAACTACCGGGTGTGCAAGGTATGCATTACACATCGGCCCCCAAGGCCCCAATCCGATATAGGCCCCCAAATCGATGTTTTAAAATTAATTATAAGGCTGTGGCTGAAGAAAATTAAATTAAAATTAAGAGTTAAGAAAACAAATGTGTTCATATTATTAAATATTTATAATTTATTGTGATCAAATTAAAATCAAATGATTCAAACATTGTTGCGCGATTCTATAAATCAAGATGGTCTCAGTGACATTTCCATACTGAACTTAGAATGGAGAAAAACTTCCGAGATAGATGTAGAAAAAGTCATTGACAACAACTGTTCAAAAGCAAAAGTGAAGAAAAAACAATTTTGTTAGATAATTTAGTTAAATTTACAAATGTGTTGAAATTATACTATAATACTATTTTTATAACGATAAATAATACAATTAAATATTTTTGTTTAGATAGCTTAATAATATAATAATTTATTTACATTTTGTATATTTAGGCCCAAAATTAAGATTTGCACATCAGCCCCATAATGTGTAGTTGCGGCACTGTGGGTACCTATGTCAAAACTCAAAAGAAACAGATATAACAGTTCAGATTTCGAAAAAGTCAAGTTATCGAGTTCTATATATTGCAATGGTAATTATTTCTAAGGGATTTCAATCGAGTTCGAGACATCGACGATCATAAAGAATTCTACTAAAAAAGTCCACCATCAACATTTACAGAGGCGTACCTAAGTATATTTAATTTATATTATTCCAATATAAGTCTAGTAGGTGTATACTTGTAGAAATTAGTTGGAGAGAAAAATGTGGTACCTACTTAATTTTAATAAAATAAAAAAATAATAAAAATTATTAATTTTAATACTACGGAAAAACTAACAAAAAAAAAAAAAAAAAAATAGGAAATCAGGAATATTTACTTGACACCAGTATTCTGTTTCGTAGTATTCATTTAAAGAATAATGTCCGTAGGGATTAAAAAATCCTGCAGTTGTAAATTATAAAAGTTTCAATATCACCACTTAATTTAATTTTCCTAATATGTATTTTGGTAGGCATTTTAATATCATTATTCATCAATCATTACTATATAAATAAATACCTACATATATATAAATACCTGAACAATTTGCACTAAAATGCCGAAATGTGTAAAATTACAGTACCTATATTGATGTATTAGCTGGTATTACTCGTATAGTCGTATTAGAGAACAACTTTTTAAAATTATTTTTCATTTAATTCATAATAATATTCTAGGTAGGTACCTAGTTAGTTAATATTTTGTTGGTACAGGTGTATAAATTGTAAGCCATATAATATACAATTTACTATAATGTACTTTTGAACATTCCTAAGTTTATTACGGTATAGACTGAAGTATACGTCCTATTGGCTATTACCTATATAATACCGTATATCATGGTGGGCGGTGGTCTTTTGGGCGAAAGTAATAATTTTCACCAAAAAATTATTAGTCCGTTTAATAGTAATGGGCGAGTGTCATTTGTTTCGTTTGCGCGAGTGGAATTATTTTTACCTGCTCGAGGTAAAAACCTAGATACGGATGATATCGTTGCTAATCATTATTAATAACTATAATTGAAAACAAGATTACAATTCAGACATTTTGTGATGTGTTGTGATGTGTACCTACTACCTACTATTATTTTTCTACTGTAAATTACTATATAATAATAATAATAATAATACTATATCTACCTATTTGGCTATACCAATATATGAAGAATTATGTACATTACTATACAATGTATAATTAATTAATTGGACTTTTAGTTGAATAGACCCTCGCCCAAACGATCTACGCTCATCATGGTTATTGTCACGTCTTCGGTATCAAATCAAATGTTCAGTCAACTCAAACCATAATAACGATAATACATTATACGTAGTAACACAAACTGCAAAATATAAATAATATCCGATCACCAGGAAACGATCCGAAAGCGTGCATTTGTATGAAATATACAATTTAATATGTGTAAAACTATTAAGACTCTGAAATGTGACATTTTGTGCAGAATAAAACTCAATTTAAACTAATATATTTTTTTTATTGGTACTATTCACTTGATTCAAATTTATAACTTGTTTCTAAAGGATTTGAAACACACAACACAAAAATGCTGTTGAATCCAAAAACTGAAATCTTTAATACCTATTCAGTTAAAATCGCACTTATTTAGTAGGTATATAATAGGTTAAACCACACACTTTATAATTACTTAAAAATGTGTATAAATATTTTTAAATCTGAAATTCATGATAATGTATTATTTATATATTTATTTAAATAAGAAAATTAAAAAGAAACTGTTATCAGTTTATCACAATAATTCTACATAATCGTCATACCTACGTAGATACAAATCGTACATACGAATTCTGTATTAAAATAAATTACTGGATAGATTTCTCGACGTTCGAAAACTGTAATCTCATAACTTGTCTGGACCTTCAGAGTTTGACGTATCGACCATATGGATTATGGATACATCGAGGAGTTCAGCTGGTACCTACCTTATAAAAAACATTTTATTTAAGTAAATAATGTGTGTCAATAGGTAATACGCAATACTATTTAAAATTTGTCATTTCTGTCTTACACACGTGCCACATTATCATAGTAGGTAGGTAGGTAGGTAGGAACGAGTTTTTTTTTTTATAATTCATGTGTAAATTAAACTTAAATATTTTCAAATTTATAGATGATAATGTCTAATACCTATTACCCATTGACCAATGTTGTGTTTTTACATGGTATAATTATTTATAAATAATAATTATATAATAATGAAAAATCATATAATAAAATGTGTAACCAAATTATAACTTAAGATCTATGAAATATAATAATTAAAATAATGTAACCACCCAGGTATTTGTTTACTCATAGTGAATATTATTTAGTATTGAGCTATCGTCCGTTAAATTTCCAAGTAAATAAATGATATCCACTGTTGTCAGTTAATTTATGGGCCTCCACACGAACATGTTCAGTGGGGCCCATTGTATTCTTGAAGAATAAATAAAAATAAATAAGTAAATAAAAATAATAAAAAAGTTAATTTTATAAATTTTGAATTATTTTAAATTAGGTACTTAGGTACTTATTTCATTAGATATAAAGAAAATATCGGACTTTAAATAGGTATACAGTATAGTAAAGTAATAGAAAATATTAAATATGGGTATAATAAAATATTTTGGTCATACACTCATGCAGTCATAAATGAAACACCCCCCCACCATTAGACCTTAGTTACTTTAATTACTTAAAACATTTCAAAGATTACATTAATTTACAGTTTATTAACTAAAGTAGAGGTTACGGAGCAACACTATATACTATGACTGTGAATTATAATGTTATATTGCTAATTGCTATTATTGACATTTAGGAGTGATTGTATTATATGTTGCAATCATAAGTTTTTTCATCTATTCCCCAGCCCCTTTTCAATTCTAGCTCCTCTTCTGAATTCAATGATATAATATTATTATTGTATACAAAAAATGATTTTGAATGGAGACGATCTGCCATATTTTTAAATTACAACAAAATAGGTAACTAAGATTGTTATTCTTCGTTTAAATATCTAATTTTGTCTAAATTTAAGCTTAAAATAGCACTAAAATAAAACGTTGTCTATAAAAATTTTTTAAATTTTTTTGTGACTGCACGGACAACTTGAGATACCTTTTTATGAGTTTTCAATTCTAAGCTATGAAAACTGAATATTTTATAAATTTGTTACTACAAAATAATTTGATGAATTTTGTTAAATTTTAAACTTTAAATGATTATTAAAAAAAAATCAAGACTATAACGTATCTTTCATATTTTTTAACTGTTAATATAACAGGTTATGAGGAACGTTGTATTACATTACCAAGCTTTTGATTTTACAATAAAATATTTATTGACATTTATCGAAAAAAAAACAACAATTTCAAATGTCTATAAATTAGCTCTAAACGAGTCAAAATATTTTGAACATTTTATCATAAATTGAAAATAATAGAATAAACACTTGGTAAAAATTTCAAGTATCTACAGTTATAAATTTTTTAATTTCAAGAAAACGATTCGATAAGAATTTGTTAATTTAAAGCTGAAAATCCAATAATATTAAAAAAAAAACATTAAACTTCAAACGCTCATAAACAATTAGTTTGACTTCCTGTAAACTTTATTTTAAAAGTAAAAAACTTAAGAAGAATTTTGTATTAAATTTTCAAATCTTAGGTATACAATGTAATACTATACATAGAACAATTTGTATGAATTTCTAAATCAAAATTATTTGTAATCTTTCTTAATTTTGACAAATGTTGTCAAAATCCTATCTTCAGACAATCATAAAAAATTATTGTGGATTTAAGTTCAACTTTTTTTTTTATTTCCATTAAAAAAACTTATGAGAAACCTATTGGACTTTATTTAAAGAGTAATTATGGACATTCCTCTTAATTATTATTTTTTTTTTTTATAAATATTTAAAGTTCAAATGTTGACAAAATTTATGAAATTCTCCAATATTTGCAAATTATTTTGTAGTTTAAAATTATAAAATGTTCCATTTTTATAGCTAAGGATTGAACATTTAAAACAAGGATTCTCATAAATAGTTCATATTGTTACTAAGAAATATAAAAAATAAAAATAAAAATAAAAATACCTACATTTCTTTTTTTACAGACATTTTAAGTTCAAATTTGGACGAATTTATATATTTAAACCAAGAATAACAATTTTAGATATTTTGATATAATTTAAAAGAAAATTTTAAAGAATATTATTATATTTCATACACACAATGACATTTTTAAATGGAATTTTTTGGCAAAAATGAATTTATCCTACTGTAGTACTAGCTAATAGTTAAATAAAATACAATATATTACAATAGGTTACAATCCAGAAAAAATAATATAAATATATTAATAATATTCATATATATTATAATATACATAATAATATACAAATATATTATAAACATAATAATAATAAAATATACATATACATAATATAATATACCTATTGTTTTTATATTGCATTACATTAATTTGTATTCAGTATAATATGGCATCTTTTTTTGATCCTACAGTGTGTCTTATACCGTCCTGCTACCTGTATTGCTAAGTAATAACTGTGGTTGGTGCTTTTGAAGAGGAGGTGATAACCGGAAGAATTATGTCTTGTTAGACCAACCAATTTGCCTTCATTTGTTGGCTGAAAGTCTACCTAGAACAATGAAATATTTTTTATTATTCTCTGCAGTCAACAGAAGTTGTTAGCTATAAACTGTCAAAATTTGTTGATGTACATTCACAACGATTTAATTACATGACAATACAAACAGTGAACACATCAAGGACATTACAGGGACAGATTTTTTTCTTGTGGCATTGGCATATGGGGGTGAATCATTTGCACAATACTTACACCAGCGCAATGATTCAGATACCTAAGTAAATTCCTTTTTGGATACATTTTTTATATTAATTGATTCTTATTTTTATTTCTTATAGATTAACTACCTACAAAACGCAGATATTTTAAAGAAAAGTATACATAGGAGCATTCCATATTTTTTAATTTATTATTTTAATTAAATATTCAGAATATAAATGACAATTTTGCTAATTTTTAAACGCATATTTAAGATTTTTTTTAAGATATTTTACTTTTGCTAAAGAAATGGTGTAAGTACAACCGATGTTTATTGTTTTTGTTTTATTTTAATAAATAATTATTAACTGTTTTACATATAGCTGAGTTTAAACAATTTACAAAAGAAATTATAAAAGTAGGTAAATGTATTGTAAAATGAAATGTAGGCATATACAAATATAGGTACAACACACATTTCTTATTGTAACTTGTGTATAATATTCTATAAATTATTTTAAATAAAATAAATTATATTTTATATGTTGAAGGAATAATTTAAGGTTTTTTTAGAGCATATTAGCATCATATTTTAAGCTTTCAGAACCTAAAAATCTGCTCTCTACTTATAACTCATTATTTAGGTACTTGTCGATTATTTGATTTTTATACACCGAAGTACTTCAAAAAGTATTCTGATTTGGAATAAGGAACTAAAAAGTAAAAATGTATTCTGTCATTAAACATTTTCAAAAAAGTACCAAAATATACCGGCCTAATAGTGGGCTGCCAATTATTAATTTTCCCAGGCCAGTCCAAAATTCCAATCCATCTCACGATGTTACACATGAGAAAACTTACAGAATTCTAAGTCTTTGTTAGAATTAGCACTTGAGGATCCATATGAATAGGCAGCACCATCTAACATATCAAGTGGGCCATGTGAAATTTCTGTTATCCAATGTATCTTTTTGATATCTGATTTAATATTGTTCAATTCCAATTTTCCTCGACTAAAAATAAGAAAATAAAGATTTATTAGAGATTCTTGAGTTTGAGTACCTCTATGATTTCTCATGATAACAAACTAAATAGGCCACATTAGCGGTTGAGAGTTTTCAATATGATTTATTGTTGTATTTAATTGTAGAATACTATGGATGTGTTTTGTGATGACATTTACATAAAATGTTGAAATTATGTTCTTAAAACTCGGATATTGTACCATAAACCAAAAAAATTAAATGGCTATATTATGTTTAATCAATATCGAACTTATATTATCTGAGTTGCTGTATTCAAGTAATAATAAATTATTAATGTTAAATTATACTATACTAAACAAGATGTTAAACTATATACTCAGACAAATTAATTATTTGTAGTGTACATACTACATAGTAGGTATATTATTCCAATTTCCAAGACCAAATAGTAAAATTAATATTAAATATTTAAATACCGCGGGCCACGGACGTTTCTGAGTTTGATAACAGATGAAGCGATATTGTGATAATGGCTGGGGTGTGCGAACGAATGGAACAATTTAATAATGCTAATAATAATTGATTATAATAAGAATAATTTCAAATTAATTTTATTAATTACAATTAAATAACATTAAATCTTCGTCATTTAATTAGCTTATATATATCCCGCGTTGTACGAGTTAATAATATAATATTATCAAGGACCAATGAAAAGCCGAGGAAGATTCTCCCACTCTTATACTCCTATTTGATATAATAGAGATATAATGCGTATCACAAAATTGTGATCATGCCCTGTTATTTCGTCATGTAATGCAACAAGTACCGATTGTCTGATTTTTTTACTAAAATATAAATATTTCACGAAAAACTCATTTTTGATGATAAGCGGACTTATCTGATTATTGCAGCAAGCCCTTCAATTTTTCCAACTGCGACAAGCCTTTTCAGTTATTAGCTAATTTGGATTGTCCATGTGTCCAATGCCCACGAGTTTTTCGAATTTGAGTAAGTGGTTTTTAGTTCATTTTTTTCCATACAATTTTGGAAACTAATAGAATGTAACACATATTTTAACCTTAACATGTTTTTATAATTTTATTATTGTCTTCAGAAACGACTTCAATAACAATTGTTAAGTATAAGTAATGTACTAACATTATAAGAAAACAATTATTATTAAATTAATAATATTATGTTTTAATATTTATATAGGTACATGTTAAGAACTCTTAGTTCTTAAAAAGTAAAAATATGTCATATCTTCTTTAAGAACCTAGTAGAATTATGAAAGTTTTATTAAATATAACTATACAATATTCAAATTTAAATATCTGTTTTGATAAAAATTATATTTTATTCTATTGTGTTCAACTATAAGTCATTAACCACATTTTAGCTTAATTTTTGTTTTTTTTTATTAATAAACCTGGTTTATTAGTCTAGAAGTTTTTAGTTCTTGTTTAATTTTGATTTTACTGCCTAAATTTAATTTGTCGAGTATATCTTCCATAAACTTGTTTTAAAATAAATTTAAGAGTGGAAAAATGGATTAGATAATATTATTATTAAACTATGTATGCATTATGAAGTAAAAGTAATTATAATTTGGCTAGATACTTACTCATTGGTTATTACCAAGAGCTTTTATTAAAGAAAATATGTGTTATTTAATTGGTGTAGCTGGTAGAGGGAATAGTCCCGGTTATTGTGAATAAAAAATTGTTTCAAAGATTATAAAAATGTGTATAATATTATAGTGGATATTTAGTCTAATTTAAAAATGCAAAATTACCACAAAATTAACCATTTAACATTTTTTTTCAGATATCACAAAATGTCTACACCAAATATAAAGCCGGTCCTCAAAAGTCATTTTCAATTTGCAAAGAAAAAACCGAATATACCTTCTAAACTATCAGATAAAGTTGATACAAAGATAAATAAACAGAAATTAATTGAAGAAAAAAGTTTCCCTATTGTTAAGATCACAGAGTCAAATCGATGTGATGTTTTAACAGAAAATAATGAAAAGGCTAAACCTATTCAAGAAAAATTGTGTGGTAATGAAATTCCTAAAAAAACTATATCAGAAACCTTTAAAACAATTATATCTCCAAATGATGATTCAAATATTATATCTAAAAAAAAGAAGTCTATTCCTCAGAAATCATCTAACGTATCAGAGGATAGTATTGGGGAGGTCAAAAAACCTAAAGAGAACTATCAACTTTGGAATATTCCTCTCTCAAGCAAATTTAAAGGCAAAGAATTTGATAAAAAATTATTAACTGTGCAAGATCTAATACATTATAATCCAGTCGCCAATCCTATAATCAAAAAACCCAAAGTGGTACACAAAGAAGAAGATGATCCAGATAATGATTTGCTGTTTAAAGATCCCGTAAGAGAATGTGTAAATTGTATATATTAAAATGTATTTTATAAATGGTTAATATTGAGTTAAACTGTTCAAAAGTTAGATGATTGACCATAATATGACACATTTAGCATAATAATGTTCTATCCCTGCATTATTTTTTCTTTATAATTTTATAAATAATAAATTAATAAGTAAAAACAACAACTCAATACAACTATACCCCGCGACACGAGAGAAGGAACCCCTTTTTGCGCACACAGACCGATGGCAGCAACTGTTACGAGGCCTCGTTTCCTTCGTGCCATTCGGTATACGTATAAGAAACGGGGCTCTTAACAGTAGCTGTCGTCAGTCTGCGTGCACTTAACGGGTTCCTTCTCTCGTGGCGCTGAGTATAATTTATAACCCAATTTTAAATTTAAATTTTATGTTTTACAGGAACAAACGCCAACAGTTCAAAATAACTGCATAACTCCATGCATCAAACAAGGTATTGATGGCAAAATTATAATTGATCCAGAAACATTAACTTTAAATGAGACTGGTCTTGAAGAAAAACGAGAAGAAAGGGCCAAATCTGAAGTTATTGAAGAATCTGCATACCATTCTAGAAGTAATTCTTATAAACGCAAAAAAGAAGCTTCTAAACAACAATGGTCCAAAGAAGAAACACTTAAATTTTACAAATGCTTGATGAATTTTGGTACTGACTTTTCTATGATTCAGCAATATTGTCCTAATCGAACTCGAACTCAAATCAAACGAAAATATTTAATAGAAGAGAAAAGAAATCTTCCGCTTGTGAATTTTGCACTAACTAATACAACACATTTTGATAGTGCTAGCATTGAATATATGCTTGAAAATGATAAAATCAAAGGAAAAGTATTTGAAAAACTTGATAAAAGTGCGGACCCAGAAATCAGCCCTAAAAAAATTGATCGTAGGCTTCGTAAAAATGTAATATGGATAAGTTATAGAAAAATGATCATGAGTGCCTATTCGTTTGAAGAAGAAATTGAAATAAAGAATAAAAGAAAACGTCCAACTGAAATATTCACTGCACAGAAATTAAAAAAAGAGCTAGCCAATATGCCAAGTGTAAAGAACAAGGTGTATACAACACCTTCAAGCTCTGAAATAGTTACAAATAAAGAAAGCTTAAAACAAGATATTGATGAAAATAAAGATGGGAAACCTAAAGTTTGAACATTACAAGATTTTCATGAAGAATATGAGGAATGTATTACTAAGTATGAAGAATCAAATAGCGAATAAAAACAAAAATATTTAAAATATTGCTGATTTTGTTATATTATGTAAATTACGTTGTTCACTAAATTTGATATTGTTACAGGGCTTATTATAATACTTTTTTTAATACAATAAAAGTTTTTTTTATTTTAGATTCATAGTATTAAATTTTAAATTTTAATGCATTGGTTTGAAGTGGCACCCACTGGTTTTTGTTTACTGTAATCAGACTTTGTTATAGTGTAGAAAATAATGTTATTCTCTCATTTACCTGGAGGTGCCGGATAATAATAACAATAATAATTTTAAATATTTTTACACATTCATTAGATAATTACTCTATTAAATATTATATTGTAAGGTAGTAAGTACCCATGCATACATTTTAAAATGTTAAAATAATAACTTTCTTTAAAATTTAAATGTAAAAAAACTTATTTGGGGCCCTATATAATAATATTATGCTTTTTTTAAATCTACAAATTGGAAAATGTATGTTGAAAGCTCATGTGTTGTCTCTTATTAACTGTTATATTAACGCTTACGCATGACAAATTTAATTTAATTTCACAACATAAAAAATTGATCTATTATACATCTAAAGATATAATTATTATTTAAGCACAAGACCCCCAGTCTTTTTTAATATTCTAATTTTGAAGCTTATGAGCATTATAATGTAAATTTTTACCCACATTTTGTGACAAATTCCAAACATAGTATATGAAATTATACTGGTAGATATCTAAAAGTTTTTTTCTGCATCCATGTATTTTAATTTTCTATTAAAACAATAGTTTATTCTGTATTCATTTTAAACAGCCTCCTTAATTATAATAGGCATATTAATTATTACCTAATATATTTTTTTTCTTAGTTCTGTTTACAAACCAATCCTCATTCCTCACTGTTTGATCCAACTATGAAAATGCTTGTTCATTATGTTAAAATGATCTGGAATATTGGTCTAATTTAACTAAAGAACCACTTTATTCGTAAACCTTATAATATACTTATCGAAGTTCCTCGCTTTCAGTGAATATATACGTTTCTTGAGTTTGTTTAAACACAAAAATAAAAATAAATTCTTTCTCGTGTATGCTGATTGTAAGTTGTAACAATAAGTTTCAGTAGCCAGTGGTGATGGTGTGGGAGGGAGGCTGCAGTATTTACCAAATTTCAGTAATATTTAAAAATACTTTCAAACTTCAGTTTTCTTCCTTAAGATGTAACCATGTATTAAAATTGTACTTTGTATGACAGTTGATGAAAGTCTAAACTCATTATGGCCATTAGACATGGCATTGGTATATCGGTAATCATCTGAGTATTCAAAAATAAATAGGTATGGAACAACAGCACTAGCACTTATATTTTTAAGCCCATAAATAGAAAAAATTAATATTGTTATGGTCCAATAGTAGGAGGGGTCCCTTGTAAATACACCTCTGCTGCAGGTTACATAAATAATATAGTAATACCGGGTTGCATGAAAAATTAATTAATTTAATGGTTCAATCAAATTGAATAGACCATTCAGGGGCCACTAAATCATGTTTTAAGGGACCATTATCTCACTATTGATTCAATAACTTAGTGATTATTTATATGACCAGGCAAAGTACACTTATTTTTAGAATGATCCCATACAGCCATACCTAAAACCTAAAAATCTGTGCTAAGAATCAAATATGATAACTATTTGATGAATCCATGCAGTGGCGCCGAACACGGTATAAAGGTGTGACACCGGTCACACATTTTTTAAGGGGTGGGTCGTGGGTGGTTAGGTGGTATCATACTACCAGGTGTCACCTATGCAATACAAAAATAGTAATACTTAATAGTATATTAACATTGTTTACAATAAAATTGTATACCACTATAGCTAATAAAGCAATTAAGATTTCTTGTTTGTACAGTATGACTCAGTGGCGCCGAACTATAAAAAATGTAATATGGCGAATATCAAATTTTAATAGTACCTACCCACCTACTAATTGGTGTAAACGGCAGGGAGGGGGGAGACTGGGAGAGATAGAAACCCTACCATCATATTGTATTCATTATTTATATTAATACATAATATACATTACATCTATTTTCATATTGTGAATTATCAAGCACACCACTATTATTGATATTAATATTAAAATATATCAAATAGCTCATACTGATCAGTTGTAGGTATTATTTAATAGGCTGTTTTCATTTGTTAAGTTTACATTTTAGAATTTAAATGATCTAAAACATATATTTAAGAACAACTTGTGAATTTTTGATTTTTGAGATTTTGTACAAATAAGCGTAAATTAATAATACAAATACATAAGTAGTAAAGAATAATATCAGAAATTTGTTTTTTTTACAACTCTTAATAAACTTAATTTATGTGTAGGTAGGTACCATGAAAATGTAATGTAATAGTTAAAATAATTTGTAATATTTACAAAATATAATATTGTTTATAAAAATTATTTAAATATGTAATTAATAATTTAGTGAGTGGAGTTGACTTGCTTGTAAATATATCTATTATTTTTATCAAGAGATATATCAGGTTCTCGACTTATTTTGACCATTTGTTCCAATCTGTTTTGACACATCATAGTTGTACGAAGCTTGGTTTTTATTAATTTTAGTTTAGAAAATGAACTCTCAACTGTACAACTCGATATAGGAAGTGTAACAGTTATTTTCAATGTTAAATATAAATTTGGAAAAACATTTTGAAGTGATGCTGTACAGAAAAGTTTAAATAATTTTCCAACACTGGCTAAATTCTGTTTTGAGCAATTCCATGTTTGATCTTCTTCTTCATCATACAAACTAAAATCTATATAATTCTCTTCGTCCGAATTCCCATCTTTGTCTAAATCATCGTCATTGATGATTGTTTGTAAATTTGATTTGAGTTTAATTGTAGATTCAATTTCTTTATAATTAACAACAAATTGTAAGTATTCTGATATTAATCAACAAATTTATTATATATTTGACAAAATACTAAAAATGAGTCATCTGGTAAAACATTACTTTCTCTTACTTCCATTATCCTTTTCTCTGTCAAAAGTGATAAATCGTTCAACATACCACAACTAATGACATTAAAATGACTATTAATTTCAGTAAGAGTAACATCAAAAAATGTGTTGTAAGTTTCTATTCAAAATTTTTTTATTGGCTCAACTATGGGTTTAGTAATGCTCAGTTCTCCAGACTTTTTTGGAACTTTTTTTAAAATTTTTAAAGGTTCAATTTCATACTCCAAGTCACTAATACAATTATCGACTTTAATGTTTATTTTTCAAACACTCTATTTTTTATTCTAAGTTTAGTTTAGTATAAAATTAAGACTCAGTCTTCCTACCTCTGACAATGGTTAAAACCCATCCGCTTTAACAAATTAGGACATTAGTCGCCTCTGGAATTTTTTCCCACTCTAAGCACTGATTAGTGATTGTCAATGATTATGTAGGTACCTATAAGATTATTTTACTTGTTATATTGTTTAAATAATTTGAAGACTAATCAAAATGTTCAATAACTGTTTGATTTAAAAATATATATTCAATATAATATCTAAGTTCATATTTCTGATCTGTGGTTAGAGATTTTAAACATTATTTTATTGCAGTAAGACCAACTAATGTTTTTGCTCAGTTCAAAACATATTTGTTACACTGTTCAAAAATAACTAAAAAATTCTCAATAATGTCAGCACCTGTACCTTAAATATCTTAAAATATATCAAAATATTATGAAAATAATAATAATCATCTCTAGAAAATGATGGTATTGGTAGCATAACAATAAGGATGGCACGATGGCAAAATCCAAAAAGCTACTCTTAAATATTAAGAAAAGTAGGTATAAAAAATTTAATAGAAAAATTATAAAAAACAAACAACTTTTTCGCAGAAAATTTAAGTGTAGGTACCTATTTAATAAATAAATAAAAATTTTACTTACATTCTACAGTTTTCACGTTAAAAAAGGTACTGATTTTGACACTAGTCTCAGGCAATTTGTGTTGCTTGCATGATTTAACGTGCAGCCTATAATTGTGTGAATTGAAGCTTCTCATATGTTTGCCGCTATGATAAATATTTAGTTTTGTAGAAGTAGAATCCATAATTATTATTTATTACATACGGTATCAATTAAGAAAATAAAAAAATAAAGCATACCTAGGTATATAAGAACTGTGCCAGTGAACAAGGAACAATGGTCAATTGTTAATGGACAATGGACATATTTCATAAATTATTGATAGTTGATACTGATGAATCATTAATGATGATCATGTCGAGTGACAACCTACTATTCTTTAATCTATGGTGACAACCGTAGAGTGGTAGTCAAACGACCAGTTAGTGGATATCACCACAACATTTACAATACAATCCAAAAATTGACATATTTGGGGTTTTACAGCACATCGCATTATCGTTATCTTATTATCTACGTTGCTATTACGGACTACGGCTTGTACCGATGTAATCGGCTTATCACAACTCATGTTTTTATGTAATTAATAATAAATTATGTTAAATATTATATGATTTTTAGACTTAAATACTTTCATAATATTTACATATGGGCTATGTGTCATCTACCCAACACCCAGTACCCACCCACCCACCACATAACTCACTATGGCAGTCACCTTACTTGGGTGTAGGGATCGGCACCACTGCAGTATGTCACTAATCTAATAACAATTACCTACTCATTGGAAGTTTGAGTTCATTATATAAAATCATATTGCATACGAGTATAGAACAATAATACGAATCTGCAATGAAGTACCACATTTTATGTCTTTGTTGTCCTTGCTATCATAATGTTGCACATACCTAGGTAATATTGTAATATTATAATATTATTTTATAGTATAGGTTAATATTATAATATTAATGCAGTCTCTCTAACTATCGTGTGATGAGCGCGTATATCGAGTTTGAATCTCGGATGAGAAAAATTATATTTTTCATTTTTTTTTTTCCTGACGCAACGCTTTATGTATACTATATAGTAACGTTTTTCGATTTCTAATACAATGATTTCATGGCAACCAATAATTATTATTATAATAGTTTTAAAACCCATGGCAACCATTTACAAACAAATAATAAATAACGTAACGTTTTCGATTCTATATGCCAAAGCAAAGACATAAAATGTCAATAGAATAAGTGGGTAAGCCATAAGTCTACATAAATAAACGGGCAACGGCCATGCAAGACGGTCTCGCGATTCGTGGTGACGTGTACAATATGTATTCGCAGTTTTATCTTTCTATTTTGTCATAGTTATAGTTAATTTACTATTGATAACAACCAACTATCAGCATTCAGCAGCCAGCGATATTTAGAAAAAATTTTTATAAATAGTCCAGTTGAAAATCGTATCTAAGAATTACGATTATCAGATCACAGTATTACACCATAGATGGCTAACACTGGAAACATTATAGTTTTTTGCTGTCCATGATTTAATATTGTTGTTTTAACATCATAATTCATAATTCATATAGGTATTGCATTTTCGAAATTGAAATTGATCAAAACTAGATTAAGAAGTCTAGAGGGAAGAGCGGCTGGAATCTCTAATGTTAATATCTTGTGAAAAGGATATTATTTATGTCAAGATGAAATTATTAACACTTTTCCAAATAATAGTAATATCTTAAAAAAAATATTCTATTAGTAACTATATATGTATATTTGAAAAGAGTTTATATTTACATATTACAAGTTATAACTTTTTTTTTTTTTTGGTTCATATGTTTTTTTATTCAATCTGTTACAAATAAGAATAATAAGAACAATTGATGGGTTAAAAGCAGATGATAGATCGCCACATCGGAGATCAAGGGATTCTTATGGTGAGCAATTGAAACTTTTAAAGTGAGTTTTGGCCAGTTCAGAGACAAATGGTATTTTGAGATCAGAGTGGAGGGTGTGGTTAGAGACAGTGTTGTAAAGTATTTGAGTAAAAGTATTCAAATACTTTTTTAAATAGGTACTTTTTATTTTGAAGTATTTGAATGGTATTTTAAATACTGTTTTTTACTATTGAATACTATTTTATTGAATACTTTTTTTTATTCTTTTAATTCTTAATTTATTTCTACTTATAATTATTCTCGTTAAATGAAAAATACCATGCCGTCATTGTTTTGCTTTAACATTAAAACAATATAATATTATATGTTAATCATTTATGTCTTACAGACAATTTGGTTTTCGTCGATTAAATGTTTTTTTCTCCAGGAGACCAACATCGAAAAGATACATTTGTAGTCGGTATCACTACTAGCTTAAGTCAATAACAAAATATATAATATGTAAAACCTGAAAAGCTTCTGCTTTTCGGCTTTTATACTTTATAACTATTTAACTATACGAAAATATTGTTACTAGGTAATTATTAGTAGGTACCTACCACCTATTTACCAAGAACATTTTTATCAAAAATTATCATTATCGTTTATTGTCGAGGACGGTATGAGATATCCAAATAGGTACATATAGCTTTAGATTAATATATAACTCTGAAAAATAAAGTTCAGAATGATCAGAATTTTGATCGATTTTCGAGTGTCTACTATAATTCGTTTTAGAATTACAACAAAATAGATGGAAGTTCGTTAATTTATTGGTAAAAATCCAATATCTTAAACATTTTAAATTTAAACGCCCATAAAAAATTAATGTTATTTTCTGGTAAACTTTTTTTTTTTGTTTATGGAAGAAATATTTGCGAATAACTTACTTTTATATATTTTGTATTATAATTTTCAAAAATTAACAGTAATATTTTGTTTTATATAATGTATAATTCTAAAAAAAATTAAATTCCCGAAATAAAATATTACGTTTCCTAATTATAATTTGACGATAATGTACATACATATTAATAATAATAATTATTATTTTTAGGAGTCGTTTTTTCAAGTTTTACTTTTAGATTCAATATTTAAAACATTATAAAGTTTAAAATTTAAATATTTCAAATGATCAATACATCAGATTATAATACAAATAATTATCAAACAATAGTTATGAATGTAGGTACTAGGTAGGTATCTAATCTTTTAAAATAATCATTAACATATTATTATTATTTATTACGTATTAGTTTTTTAATGATAAGTATAAGTAGGTACCTAAATAGCTATATTATAAACTTATAAGTATTTATGCACAGTCATATAGTAAGTGTAAGATTCATCATATATAGAAGTGCAGATGTGCAGTGAATATAGATCATGTATATCAATATAGCTGCACTTGACAATTTATTTAAAAGGATTAATGCATAAGTATAGTATAAATAATATACCTATACTCCTGCCCACGAGAGAGTATCCTCGTTTTGATCATGCAGACTGCGGGTATTCCCCCACTTTGTGCCATTAGTGTATGTCAAATACGTGGCGATGCACGGAATCGGACGAGTTTTCGAAGGGCGACGGGATACTCTCTCGTGGGCAGCAGTATAGTATAGTATGAATAATTTTAAAATTATTAAATTTAAAATTAATATGAAATATGAATGTTCAGTTTTGATTGGATAAAAAATGATAAAATTAATAACAATGCGCGAGATAAGTTACTTATGCATAATACGGTGCATCTGAAATGTCTAAAAACGCCTCTCATCGAAAAAGGTAACACGAATACATAAATTACCAAACGGCTCCAATGTTCGACAACTAAAATTCTTTATAACTAACTTAACACATAAGTACAATTAAAAAAAAAACAACAACATGAACCTCATAACCGAACCTCTTTTGGATATAGTTGTAAGTGTGTGCATGAATTGGGAAGGAAGACGTGTTATAAAAAATGAGAGCCTTTTGGAAATTGACGTATTTGTAACGGGAGCCATTTGGAAATTTATTATTCATTTATTATCTCAATTATTTTTAAATAAACACTAGTATACTATATAGTATATACCATCGTTTACTACTAAGCTGATAATAATAACAATGAATAATAATAATAATAAATAAAATAAGAGTATAAGACGTAACAACACAAAATATTGTTTACTGCGTGTCTGTGTACTGTGTAGTATATAATAATTAAAATATGGTTTGGAAAAAAACCATTAAAATATAAAAAAAAAAATGTGAAGATATAAAATTATACATAATATTATTATAAAGGTTTAATTAGAATAACACACTTTTAAATTTTGTACTACACAAAGTGTGTCGTACTACAAACAATTTTAGATACTGTTTTCGACAATACATACAACTCCATAGTCGACAGCAAAGACGTTGACATCTTTCAAGTATATAGTGCGTAAATTAATATAAACTGTTAATCTAACAGTAAACTGTCACTATTTCTCGTTGTTAATAGTAAAATCAAATATCAAAACGAATACTGAACACCCAATGCATAATTTAAAATAATAATGTGAACAAATACGAATATAAAATACGGATATGAAGGGCAAAAAAGGTGGGCAAGTGGGTGTCGCTTTGCTGTACAGTAGGTTACAAGTGGGTCACTGTATAATGGATGATAATATCATTGTATAAGAAAAACGATTCTGAGCGGAGACGGTATGTCAGTCTAGGTATAAGACATATTATATACATATCCATGGTACTAAACCAAAATTTGACCTATAATAAGTACCTATAATAAATTCCAAATTAATCATATCACAATATCCATTAGGTACTTATAACGCGTTATACATCAAAAAAAACCGTGATACTATCATAGATATATAATAGTA
>WHPZ01578511.1:0-13297 GCA_016617965.1 Macrosiphum rosae
CAACTTGTAATTTTCAAATTTCAAATTTTTGAAAATCTTGATTGTCAAATATTGAACCAATATAAGTAGTTAGGAAAAAATATTTGAAATAAATGTATAAAATCAACACAATAATTATTAATGATTATCATAAATCAACACAATAATTATTAATATATTGCAATCTGGTTACCGTTTAAAAATAAATTATAAATATTAAATACTATGAATTATGATTTATGATTAAATAATTTATAAGCGCCATAATTTATAAAAATTAATATTGAATACATACCAACAAACAAACTAAAATCTTCTACTTTTCAATTTTTCAAAATAGGGAATCCAATTGTTATGAAATTATGATTAACTTTTCTAGAAAAGGCTAATGATTTACATACATTGATCATCAGTGAAAATATCTGTAATATCTTCATTTGGATATTATAGTTTTCCCAGATAACAAAACAAAACACATTAAGTTAAAACGTGCGTTCTATATTAACACTATAAATTACCTTCCTTACAAGTTACAACATTATAGCACTAAATGTCTACTTGTATTTAGTTTTTAATTTGTATAAAGAGTTACTTGCATAAAACTTTTTGAAATCCATTATAGCTGCGGAAAAAATTGAATTTATAAGGACAGGCAAAAAAATTGTTCAATGCAATACGTCATAATAAATATAAATATGTAGATATTATCTTGTTCTACTCTGAATCCAAAATAAAATATTAAATATTGTGTGCCTGTACATAAAACAGTAAGTTGTTCATCTGCAAGAGACAGAATATTTTCTATAATATAATACAGGTTTTTTAAAAAAATTTATTTATTTACAAATGACTCCTAAATGTCACTTCCACATTTTTCATTCATCATACATTTTACACGATATGGAGCAAAAAATTTTGTTTAGATATCAATAAGCTTTTAGATATTATAGTAAATAAACAAACATTATTTATGGATGCATATGAAGTTGAGAGATATTGTATATATACAACGTACGTGCTAATATGACGTATGCATTGTATTTTGACTTCGTGAATTTATAGTAAAAATGAGTTGTTTGTAAATCCATTCGATATTTTTATGTATCACAAAATGTGTATCCACTACTCTGCTCATCTAAACGCCAACCACTCATAATTATTTATCAATTCACTCAAAGTTCAATTTTTATACAATTAATTACTTTTTTTCTTTTCTTTAAATTAAAAAGAAATTTATATTCTGAACATTAGAAAACAATAAATAAATATGATAAATAATAAATGACATCATAAATAACATGATTGGGAGAAGATACCCATTATCAACACCCTTTACATTAATTAAATACTAAGAAAAATATTCTGCTTCGGTATAAGAAAAACAAAAAACTTAAAAAAAATATATTTAACTACGAAATACCACAACTATAATAAATTGTTTTCAAAAATATTGTTTTGTAACGAGTATTGACATATGTAAAAATAAATATTTCAAAAACGTTAACATTTTGAGAAAATAAGTTTCATTTTTACACGAATTACCCTGTATAGATTTTAGTCGTCGTGCGAGAGAATGTTTAGATTTCTGAGTGATTTAAAATGAGAATTTTTTTATGTTTTTCGTTCGGCTCGACGATGGTATTCAATTTTAGTTTATCTAACGGCGGAAACAATACTCATGCCTTGCTGTGTATATATTTTTGGGTCTTCATTTTATATTAGATTTTTTTAAATGAAAACGGTTTTTTATTCTTATAACCACCGAAACATGGAGGTCCTATAAAAGGATCGTACTAAAGGATTTTTTTCCCCTGATTATAAGTGATCCTATTCCACGAAGTTCAAAGAAGAGGAAGTCTTTATTCAAAGCTCAAACATGGATAAATGCACTTATATTTTGATGATATTATTATTTTTGCTAACACAAAAAATTTTGCACATCCAATTTACAGAAAAAGGTGAATATTCCGAGTTTTAGCTTTCATACCTACCCAATTCTGACTCTGATTCAAAACACTTTTATCGAATTTATTTGAGATTCTGAGTGGAGAGATGAATGTATTGATTTTACAATGATGTGTTTTTCTTTATATCTGTACACGATAAGTAGTCGAAATTAAGCTTCGATTTCCAAATTTAGTATCAGCTTTTCTGGTGGGAAAGTGACTCTAGTTAGTGCATTCAAGAGGTCAAAATAGAACATTTCCAGAAGTTTTCAAAAGCGTCGGGAAAAAGAAAAAAAAATTACTGATATCCCAGAATTTTTACGCAAAACTAGTTTTTGACAAAATCTAGTTTGTTTTTTTTTTTTGTGTATAACTAAAGATATTTCTATTTTTATTAGTTTTATTTAAATTTTGAACTATGGTCGATAAAAAAATTGTCAGATAATTTAATTCAAGTCTTACTCCTACGAATTACTGTAATAAATAATAACATCTTAATTTTTATATATAATACCTAGGTTGACTATCATCTCCGCTCAGAATCGTTTTTCGTATACAATGATTAATCATTTAATTTGAATTCATTACATCCATTACAGTTACCTACTTAATAGCGATGTACAATCGACTCCTTCTATACAGCAAAGCAGACACTTATCTACTTTCTCTTTTTTAATTTTAATATATTTTAGAAATACCAATTCAATATCATACAAAAATCAAGAATAACCAAATATAAGATAAATTATACTAAATACTAATGCAATATTATTTGATTCGTTTATTGCTGAGTTACAGTGTATAATAATATATGGTGTTAGATCAAATTAATTAAGTATGATATAAATTTTATGTATATATGTTTAATTATTGTTCTTTCATATAAATAGATACAAATATAATAAAATATTGTTGATTTGTCAGAATTTAATGTTACTATACCCTTTTTTATTTGTAACAATGTTTTAAGACCATTATTATAAAACCTATAATATAATATTTAACCATTAAAACTTATACATTTTGTTAGTTTTCACTTTTTAAATAACACGTCCACAAATAAGAAAGTTTATTTCGTCAAATAATATGTTTGTGTATAAATTCACGTATTTTCATCATTTTTTTTTTTCGTTTTTTCTGATTATATTGAAAAATACTGTACATTTAAAACTGTAACCTCGCGTTTGTAGTAATCAGATCCAAATAGTTATCAGATACTACCATCAAAAGTAAAAGTGAAAACCATTTTCCACTACTTTTATACAGACACACAATAGAACACATCATTTGACAAATCAATAGATTCCTCACTCCACTCAGAATTTAAAATAATGTTCCATATTAGTTTAATCGTTATACGCTTATATAGTTATATATACCATTGAAATTTCCAGTTTTTTTTTTTTTTTTGTTTCAATTAATGTAAAATACCATATTTTTTCCATTAAGTGTGTATATTGTAAAAGGCCCATAGCTTTTGTTATACGTGTACATTTTATACTGTAGTGCAGTGAAAATATAATTTAGAACCCTTGTAATTACGTTGGTACGTATTCAAATTATACAGTTTAATCGCGAAACATATTATTAAAAACCAAAATATGCTAACATGTACGTACTATTAATTGTAATAAAAATATAAAACATACTTAATCAATAACGTAATTCATTATTTTATTTCCATGTTAAAATAATAAAATGTACCTATTACAACGGATAACCGATAACAGTGACATCATATTATTACAACAGGTGATTGGTATTTATTTATGTGAGCATAATATGTTTATGACTCTTACTAATATTGTCGATTTGATTAATTCGTTTACAGTCATTATAGTCTAGCTAGACTCTAGCTGTAATTGCAATGTCACCGGTCTGGTTATGATATAAAAATCGAAATTCTATCCAGTATCCACTGACCATCAATGAAGTATTCCCTAATAAGTTCGTTGGAGTGTAACTTTGTTCGATAGGATGAGAAATAGACAGTAAACAAAATCATTATATTTTTGAAAAAATAATAATTTCCTCGAGTTTTCCGGTAATCGTATTTTCATCCACATAGCCGCCGCGTATAGGCCATAGGGTATACTGTTGTAGTTCATTTAAAAGTAACAATATAACCGTTTGATATATTATTTATTGCTTGAACGATTTGAGTGAATGTTTCACACAATTTCGCAGTGTTTAATTCGAAAAATGAAGAGCGTTAAGTCGTCAACACGACGACGCTCATTTAAAGAAGATAATAATAGTACAATTACATAATGTTAGGCACAAATACTTATATAATTCATCTTACTCGGATAACTATATTGTAAATAAAAATAAACTAAGATTAAAATAATATATAAACATAAGATAAATATTAGTTGTTTATTACTCTGTTTGTAAATTGGGTAATTATTATACGAGTAGTCGTTGTCATCGTCTCTCGAACGGTTTCATTATGTTTCCCTTTAAATCTTCAGACTCGAGCGATAATCCTTCACGTTTCTTTCACAGGAGTTTGTTTTAGAGAGTCGTATTTTTTGCGTTTTATTTCTTTTTTCATCAAAACCCCGTTGTTATTTTTCACTTTTAATTGCACCTGCTACATTTACTCTTCTGCGCCGTCATTAGAACATTTTATCTTTTCGTTCGTCCTTTTGTCCATCGGCCATCGTGTATGTATTATGTATCGGCCACTCGTATAACTGTATACATTATATATGTGCGTTGATATATTGTTTTCCATTCGCATACACGGCATGCCGTGGTTGGTCCATAACTCGTATATTTAAATGAGATTTATACCACCTAAAATACTCAAACAGCCATCTACACTATCTGTTAATTTTTCCAGCTCAATGATTTTTGACCGCCGATAAATCTGAAACGTCGACAAAAATTATTCTACTAGCCACCCGAGGACGATATCGGCTCATTCATGCGGATTTGTCTTGTAAACCAACCCCAAACATATTTACCCCTCTTCTCTTTCTAAAAATAATCTTTTCTCGCGATAATATATGTCTGTTATTATAAAACACTAATTTAAATCAATTAAAATGTAGGTACATCTTAAATCGAGCTTATGCACATTGTTGTAAATATTTCATCCCATCGCCCCCTCCTTTTGAGTTGTTTGTATTCTTCGCTGCAGTGATGTCGACTCATAGTTGAGCGTTTAGAAGAATTAATTCACACTCAATGTCTGAAGTGGCAGGATGTTAGGGTGGAGTTCTTGAAAATCCTTATTACTCAGTATTGTTTTCAATTGTTTAGGCATTAGACCCTCTTCCCAAAGCTTTTAATATACAGAATTTGTATTACGGTGTATAATACTATATATATTATACAGAATGTACAATAAACATCGAATCAATTTGTTTTTCTGTTTTATATTAATAAGTGCACTTTATAATCAACAATATTATTATAACATTACATCACCCAAATAATATCAATGTCCAACACCCTCTCATGCACAAGCGCATCTCTGTACACAGGTTTTAGAACGGTACGTGGCCGAGGCCCAACGAGGTGTCATTTACTTTTCAATGGGCTCCATAGTGAAAGGCTCGTCCATACCAGCCACCCAGTCGCTGGCCATGCTCCGGGTGTTCGGCAGACTGGACGGCTACAGGGTACTGTGGAAATGGGAGGACAACCCACCACCACCGGAAGTCCGGCCCGAAAATGTCATGTTCGTTCCTTGGATGCCTCAGTTTGATGTGCTCAGTGAGTAAACGATTAAGACAACATTAATGTTTTGAATGATAAAAATATATATGGATCCTACTATAACGGTGGCATGGAAATGGTTGTGAATATTGTATATTCGTTTGAATCTCACAATACAAAGATACGTATCGAAGACACGAATGGAAGGCACTTTAAAAGAGCCTGGTGTTCATTCGCCGTTCTTTCAAGGTTTTAATATATGCAATTTTAATGAAATAAAAATTTGAATATTGAAATATTTGAATAACAGTTCAAAGTATTTCACAATTGTATAGGTGGCCATATATATAATTTCCCGTGATGGTTGTTGCGTGATAACAAAATTAAGTAGAAAATTAATTAAGGCATGTTGACCCAGATCAGCTATTACTGCTTTTAATGCAATATTAGAGCTAAAACACATTAAATCGAAAAAGAATAGTACAAAAGTTCCATTTTTTAAACAGCTTTAAACTTTTTTGCTATATATTATTTTGAAAAAATGAGTTTTCGTTATCTACAAAATGTATTTTTCTTTAAATTATTTAACTTGTGTTTTTTTTCCTCTAAAGCATTGTAGAAGGGGTAATCACCGTTTTTTGCAGGTGTTTTTTTGCACTAACAATTAAGAGGTTCAACGTTCACTTAAAATATAATATACGATACTTAGGTACCTACCTTTCTTCAATTATTATACATTTATACGTGCACATTAGTTGCTGTTGCTATGTATATTTTATTATAATTATCATTGTAATTATTCACAACTCTTAGCATTGATGTGAATGATAGGTTACTCAATATTCTGTAGCTTTTTGTTAACTATTCGATCTCTAACTTTGACCACTCCCAGTTTATTCTAACTCGGAACCACTCCTCACCAATATATCGTACCACCATTATATTATTATAAGCGATGGCCACTAAACATTTAATGTTAATCTATTTATATCCACATTTTTAATAACTATTATTATTATTATTATTATTATTATTATTGTAGCTGTAAATATAAATGTATAACCTACCGTGCGGCTGTGCATTTTGCAATTTAACATTACTGACCACTTCTACCAAATTTCGTTTTACTATCCATAATTTAAAATTTTTATACAGTCCTCTCTACTCCGAAACATTCTGATTGTCGAATTAATTAACGTAACTGCTGATTATTAGTTTGTATATACGAAACACAAACATTGTGAATATGTATATTGTATACGATTCAATTGAACGGATCTACCTACTTCGTTTGACACAATAGTGGCTTAATATCAATGCACTATTATATTCAGACTATTCGGTACGGTTAACAAGCTAACTTTCTACCTATATAAATTATTTCAAATAAATACATACCTACATAGTGTAGTATATTATATACGAACAACAAACGCATGACTACTAGGAATAATTTCAATGTAGAATAACGTTGGTACATTTGAAAATGAATGAAAACCCTGCTGGTATTACATTATTATAGCGATGGCGTCGATTAGTATAAAATAATAATGGATAGGTAAAATATATTTACGTTTATCGTTTCAAAAGTAAATATTTTATTTTACTTACATGTACGACTTAAACACGATCTAGAAACAAAAAACAAAATTGCAGTGTAATTTATGATTTTGAATGTCTATTGAAAGCAATTATATTATTTATAAAAATATCAAACACTGTAATTCCAACAGACGATTTTCCCCGACATGCACACAGTTGTCATGCACAAACGCAGTTTTTTTAAATTATTCATATACCACCCAACCAATTCGTGAATTATAAATATTAACGATTTAATATTAATATTGATTATTCTAATCAGACAGTCGATATCGTATAATATATATAAGCGCTTATGGCTATATAAACCTGATAATCATCATATTGTATAAATTGCAGCATAGCATTTGTACTTATCATTAACATTATATTAACACCATATTATAATTTCTTCGGAAAAGACTAAACATGAGTTATTTCGACCACCTATAAATTATTAATGTTCAGTTAATTAACAGTCACATTAAAATAATATGTTATATACATATATAATAATTATAGGTTGATCGTTTTTATTGATAATGACAGTCAGCAATGATTAAATATTCCAAAATAAATAAAAAATGCAAAAGTTATAAACAAATAGGTATGAATATAATTATGATATGCTTAATGGTAATACCTACCTAATTAGTATTCTTATCGAAACAATTTACTCCTTCAGATAATATAATTCAACACAAAATTCAATCTCTGTCAGCATTAAACATGACTTAAATAAAAACAGAAAGTAAAAATTATAAATTACAAATTAGTATTTCATTTCTAATCTATTATTTATTATTCCATCTAGTATTAGCTAATAATTTACAGAAATATAAATATAAATTATAAAAGTATATATTATGAAATCTACAATTTAAAAACACTCAAACAACATCCCAAACTACAATATTGTAACATTTATACAAAAAAATAAGTTTTTTAAATCGTTTTTAAATAATACAATGCCCAAATAATAATATTGTAATATAAAATGATATTATAAAAAAGTAAGAAGATAATGTAATATGTTATTAATAAATTACATTCAGATATCCATTAAATTCAACTCAAAATACAAAATAAATAATAAATATCAAAACGTTTATTTAATAGGAAACGTTGAATAGCATTAGTATTTTATACTTCCCGAATATTTTAAAAAGCGTTGAGAAATTTAAATTTTGACATCCCACAAGTACCAACTAAATTCAATTTTCTACAAGAAATTTCCTCCATTGAAGTTGATGATCAGAGCATTTTTTCTACTGGAATAAGTGTCTCCAGGCACAAAACAAAAACAAATATCATTGTAAAATCAATACATTCTTCCACTCTGAAACTAAACGCAAAACAATCTTGATTTGTTTCAAACCAGAATTACATGAAACGATTACCGTATAGATGAAACATTTCTACCACATACAGAGAAAGAACTGGAAAGCTCTAGCCTTAGTCATCACCTTCCGATATTCCAGTTTGATGATTGCGACAATTATTTTTATACTAAAATACTAGACATTATCAGTTCTTTTATTAAATCGTCGTTTAATCAGTTTTCTTTCGTGGGTGTTGGTTTTGAAATACGATTTAATGGAAGTTTGACATTTATGCTTGTATTATATCTATGTATACATCATACAATATACATGTCTCTATATTTCCGTTAATAAATGTTCAAACAGGGATTATGCGTTCTATACCAAAACGGAGAGATGTGGGCAAAAACGAGCACGATCGAAAGTAATAATATTTATTCGTTATGAAAACATATTCGTATATTATGGTTATTGTTATATTATATTATTATTACTGTACGTTTCTGTGATACAATGACTGGTGTTTTATCTTTTTCGTGATATTTCGCATGATACAGAAATCGTGACTATTGCCACTTTTCTTTACGTTTATTAAATATTGAGCTACATCTCGTGTTGTCCATGAATTACAATAACGCGACCAGAAATTAAATTTATTTTGTGGTTTGTGTAATTTTTACCCAGGTAATTAATGATTATTGTTATGACATACATTATACACATAACTCATAGGTAGCGCAATTTCGCAAGAAAAACTAGTTATTGTTAATTGAGGTTTTTATGAAACATTTCGGATACCTGTGTAATAACGATGGCGGATAATGGTTAAAGTAGTAATGATGACTGAAAATAATGGTTATTTTTATGATAATATTTTTATTCGGATTAATAATAACCCAAAAACTACAATCCATTACAACTTAATTTCCGTTGTTAATAGGTAATAATACCAGTTATAATTATTATGATTTTACTTTTTAATTTGAACGGTTTTTTTTTTAAATTCTTTTTAATTTATACAAGAACTTAATTAAGTTTCCCGAGTTTTCACAACTGAAGTTTTAACAGACAAACATTTAATTTAATATTAACTTGTATAGATCTTATTTATTATTCAGTAATGATTATTAACGTTAGACCTTCGTAACTTTGTTACTTAAACAATTTTTGTATTCTATAGGAACATAACTAAATATCTATTTTTAAACCTCAAAGTTTATTTAAAAGGTTCGAATTCTTCAAATTTTTATTTGTTGTAAATTTTGATCTATAATTATTTATAATTTATATTATTATATACATACTAATATTTCCCATACAGAATACAATTTTTTAAACATTTAAGACTAATTTTAAGTTATTTTTATCATTAATCCTCGCATTAATCTATTCACGTCATTATATGTTACTTGGTATTGACTTATAAATTATAACGATAATAATATTTTATAATAAATATTATTTGAGTAAGTAATCGTTATATACATAATGTATGTGATATATACTATAAAAAATACTCCAATACGCATTTACAATAGTAATATAAATAAATTATGAAATATCCTTGGAAACAGAGGTTGACATATCGTCTCCGTTCAGAATCGTTTTTCGTACCTATGCAATAAATAATAATTATCATTGAATAAAATATTTTAACATCCATTACAATGACTTACTCAATGGTAAGATACACTCGACTCCGACTGCATAACAGCATAGTTACCTTATTTTTTTAAACTTAATTAAATGCATTTTCAATCATTTCTAGAATTTTTTCATAATTTTTCTTTATTCAATTACTCCGTAATATAGAAATATTACTATTAAATTATAACAAAATTAAATGGAATATAAGTAATACCTTTTTTAATATTTTTTTGTATAAACGATAAATTGTTGTTTTATATTATATTTGAAAAAAAAAATCAGTAACATAATACCAGGAACACAATAAATTATTTGCCAAGCTTAATGTAATAATTAAACTCAATACGCAGTATTAATGTTTAAAAGAAAAACATAATTTTGTATTCATTTTCTTCAGTTCAAGTAATTCTCCGAAAATTTTTAATATCATAATTTATTAAAAAAAAAAACTTTTTTGGTAATTTAAGAAAAAAAATCATCATCCCTGACTATAGACTTATATTATATAAATACAATTTAATCTGATTTACCTGCATTAGTAATAACTTTATTCACGCAAAAACAACTTAAATGGGAAAAATTACTGATATTTTAGTACCCAATATAATAATATCATTATAACATCGTCTATAAGTCTAGAATACAACGATGCAGTTAGTTTACAATGACACAATCAGTTTTAATATAATACACTATTGGGTCTTACATAAATAAATAAATATTTGTAACCAACATCATTTCAATAAAGTCGAAGACCACAATTTAATATTATAATACTTTAACACTATAATATTAAACATGTTATTTAACTTTGATCACAATATTATAAAATTAACAATACATTGTCATCTTTACTTGCACCGTATGCTGTTTGTGTGTAAATAACAATAATATTAATTATTATGCAATCATTCAGCATTCGATTGTGTATTCATGACACCGGTGTAGCTAAATAGCCTATCTAGAACGCCGTGTGACCGTCATTTTGTGATTGAGAACAATATGTCAATATGACAATATGCATTATTAAAACTGGTCGATCACGGATCTGCAGCACGCGTTACTGACCGTCTTATTCCTTTGTATCGTATTCCAGATCACCCTAACGTCAAATTGTTTATATCGCACGGTGGTCTTATGGGAATACTGGACGCTCTTTACTCGGGCGTGCCCATCGTCGGAATACCCATGTTCGCCGACCAGTTTTCAAACATGAACTTTATCGTCCAAAACGATTGCGGTCTGCAATTGCAACTCGATCAGATCGACGAACAGGTCGCCGGTGACACGATATCCGCCGTACTCGATGACGATAAGTGAGTATACCTAGGTATCCATATATAAAATAATGCTGCTACATGATAATCGAATGACGAACACACGTCTCATCTAACCTAGAGTAACTACAGTTGCATATGTGACTTAAGTTACTATAAATAAATGGATAAAATAACTATAATAACAAATTAAATATTAAATATTAAAATTAATATTGTATATACAATAGTATACATAATGATTGAAGATACAATGCAACATAATATTATAATGTTATAGTGTTCATCCAAAACTATTCGTTATCGATCGGTTATTTTTCAAGACATTCGCGTTGTCGGACTAAATAACAACTTAGCAGATTTAATACCAAACTGAAATACTGAAGTGAAATTTCACGTTAACTTATAGGGTCATACAAATAGTTTTACCAACACTAACATCGATACCAGCTTTTACAATAATTATATGTTATATAATATTATATGTTGTATAAATGTTATACAATGGATTTCACGCAAACTATTTGTAATAGTGTCGATTAAGTGCACCGGATAAGTTTTCCGGCGTCGTAATAATGCGAAAGACTCAATATAATAAATAATATACGTTGGATATAAAGTACCTAGCATAACAACAATTATTTCCATACTTGTTTTCTAAACTGATTCTTTAAACTGTAGTTTTCTTAGTAAACAAAAAACTGTGGAATGAGCTTCGACATACTTCTTGCACTTTCAGATCCTACCGCTTATCCGGACACACTGTATGGCTCCGTATCATGTTTATTTATATGGCACTATGGTAGCTAGGTATTTATTATATTTATATAGATGATGATATCTAGGTAGATAAGTCGGTACCTATGGTTCACATTTCTATCTTTCGCATATACCTAATTATACTAGTTGGATACAATTGCAATGTGTGGTTTATTATTATTATTATTATATTATCTTTGTACTGAAGGCTGTATTTTACTCTACCGTGGTGTGGATATAATAGGCGGGCGAACACACATCTTATTGTTCGTATTATACTATAATCATTATTATTAAAGTTATTATTAAAACGTCAACGCCGGACGTGGAAACGATACGTTTCTGTCTCTTTGTATCGTTGTTGGCGTTACGCATTGTCGTCCACACGTACACACAAGACCAACCCATACTTTTAGCATCCTCTCCCCCCCCTCCCCAAGAAATCACCTACTCCTAAGACTCACAAATTTAATTTAGAAAAAGTCTTACAAAAACTTTTCTCGTGATGCATATCTCTAGTACTTGGTAGGTAGTAAAAATATTAAATAAACTCAAACACAGTTATTTTAGTCAAGAATAATTTTAACGGATATTGTCGAAATTTAAGTCACAAACCGATACGTTAAACACTACCTGGTGACTTAAAATAATTTTATTGTAGTGTAATTGAATATGAATGAACGTAGCGGTTGTGGTTGTTTTAAAATTGATTATGTACAGACATTTATCAGTAAAAATTTCTCACACGGGAAATCTAATCAAATAAATCTCCATAATATATTCATAAATTTCTTCGGATATTATAAAAATCTAATAAAAAGTATATATAATATGTCTTTCTCAAAATTCATGATTTCGTTTGATAATATTAATTGATATATTCTTACCATAATTATATTATAATAAATATATATATACCAAACATGATTTTAGTAAAGTTACTTAAACAAATAAAATAGACAGACTTCTTGGTATACCTGTTTGAAATTTGAAAATGTTTTAAACAGAAACAGAGATTATTTTAGAATTCCGTAAACACGACGATATCCCCGACATTGATCAATGCTCTAAGCGACTGACGAACTAATCAAAATTAAGAACTGTACTCAGCGGTTGA
>WHPZ01578512.1:0-13373 GCA_016617965.1 Macrosiphum rosae
GGGGGGGGGGCAGGAGGGACAAGGGCCGTTGTGGTTTTATGTGGTTATTTTAATTATTGTTGCCAAGAGACGGGGACGAGGTGAGTCGCTCGTTGTTTTGCTCATTGTTTGGTCCTCCACCAGGAGTTGACTTTTTCGCCCAGCTTGCGACACCAGCCGACTAGTTTGCGTCACATCGCGGCCACCGAGTCTTCGTCGCCTTCCTCGAGCGTCACGTGAAACCTGATGTTCGGGTCCTGGTCGCTAGCCGACGGCTTGGAGTCGTCGTCGTCACCGCTGTCGCGGTCTTCGGACTCGTCGTTGGGCGGGCTGGGTGGAATCATACCTGTTGCGCGCAAAAACCAAACCGGGTCTCAGTACACTCTGTAGGTATACATAACACGCGTACGTACGTTACCGCCATTGTCGTCACGGCGACGAAAACGGAGACAACGACGACGGCGCAGGTAAAAATATATTATATACTAATATTATACGTATCGTCAAAGAGGAAAAGTCCTGCATATATACGCATAACTAAATCGTGACATTGTACCTACTACATATTATTGTATACTCACTCTGGTACCAGTCTCTGTTTTCTTCGAGGGTGTCGAGTATTTCCTGGGCGTCGGGATGCACCAAGTCGGCCCACGTCTCCCACAGAGGGTGCACGATGTAATCGATGAATCCGACCTGTGCACAGGGAATACAATAGTTGTAATACATATTGTAATAGGGTTGGTGGTATTGTTAATCTCGAGTCCCGTCGACGCCGTTCGGTTATCGCAGTACCTGTGATTTTTCGATCGTAGCACTGTGCCTGTCGCACATCGGACTGATGTCCAGGTTTTGTTCTCGCTCTTTGTCACCCTGCTGGAAGAATTCCTCCATCAACAGGTCGACCCATCGTTTGTATAGTTCCAACGGTTTGGTGGGGTTACTCAAGTCCGCGCAATGTACCAAGTTTTGCAAGACCTGTTCGGAAAACGTACATATAATACAATGAATTTTGATATTTTATGTGTTCGTAGAGAGTGTCGCTGCAGCGGTCTAATTTACTTGTATTCTGTCGGTGTAGTTGTCCAGCAACAATACCCCGGAACCGGCCACTTTTTTTGTTTCCACCATGGTTTTGAGGTCAGCCAACAGGCTCATATGTTTGGACATGTCAGTGGAAAGTACCTTTATGTGAGTAAGATAGAGTTAATAATGATAGAAATATTATATGCGTACAATAAAAAAATATCATCGAGACATTGTCTTACCATGTCGATAACCATTTTTCTCAGAGTTTGCCTTTGTTTTTTGTTGATGTTCTGGAATATGTCACACCCGTCGTTTTGTAAAAGTTTGAAAGCCACAGCTAAATGATGGTTTTCGAGCACGGACTCGTCGTTGTACATCAGAGCCAATTCAGAACCTGCGCAAAATAATGAGGACGAAAAACGTCATAAAAATATGCGGCAACCCAACACGTCATTACGAAGCATCATATATCGATATGATATAATATATTTTTGAAGTGTTATTTACTCGAGTTGATGAGAAACTGATTGGTCAGTCCGGGATGGTCGACGTCGTGTATGGCGGCCGCGAAGAGGGCAGCAGTGATTTCCAGCGGAGTGAAAACGCTCTGAAAAAACGATCGACGGTTTAAACAATATAACAATATTATACCGTCACAGTACAGAACGCTGTTATGCGCTGTGTCAAGTTCCGATCATGATAATATAATATAATATGATCTTAGTGGGTATAGTGAGTTTAGAGTTTTTCGCAGGTTTATTCTGCTCACCTCCAAAGCCGGCGAGTTCAACAAGACGTTGGTGGACTGGACGACGTCCGCCGCGTGTGTGCTGTTGTGGAAAGGATTGTCTTTGGCGTAATGATCCTCTAGGGTCATCATGAACGCAACGAACGTTTTAGCCGGTATCATGAACGTTTTCAATAGTTCTCGGTTCTGAAAAGAAGAAAAATAAATAGCGATCATTAGCGATGGCCATTTGGTTAACAGCGTGGCAAACGAGCTTTGCGACTACAACTACTGAGCAGCAAGTGTATATTATCATCCCGCTGTAGTCGCCTTTACTGTCGTTATTGTTATTGTTGTTGTTACCTGGAACACGGTATACGCTATGGCCGTCAGCGGCCGGTTGTTGGTCAAATCGGCTATCCGGAATATATCGATACCCCATTTGTCTATTTCGGCCAGAGTCTGAAAGAGAAACCACGAGGGGTCGTTGTAATAATTATCAATAATACAATGTATACGGTATCCGACTAGAATACATAGATAATATAATGCATATGGGTATAATAGTAGTTGTAGGCGTACACGGTACGTGGCCATAATAATAATATAGGTACAACCTACATTATTAGTTGTGAGTGTTTCCTAATTGTTTCGCCGAAAACGACCTTTCCGGTCGTGTTTCGCGAGGGTTAACCGTGATATTGTCTCAATGGCTCGACAATAATAGAACGTCGAATGGGGGTGGATAATGATTATAATAGTATAGCGTGTATTATATATTATTTTACTATTTAACGATCGTAATATTTCATTTTATTTTCAACACTAAATAGGTACAACACCAATTGAGTACCTAATAACAGAACGCTGTTTAACCGCTTTAAAAAAGTATTATTTGCATAGAGTCCATAACGTTTTCCTCGCAGTCTGCGTTTTTCGACGGCGTACTCAATTAACATAATATTTCGGCGTGTAGCACATTTATATTTCGATAGTTTATTTTTGACATTTGGTGAAATCGAAACACGATTTTCCGGATAAAACCATGAGAAATATTTAAGGACAATATTTTTCATAATATTTTAGTAAACAATTTTACCACATCCGTGACGAGCCCTACCTATGGCGCCTGTGTACCCGTCTTCAATACACACGCAACCGTACACATTCGGTCGATTTTTGTACAACGACACGATATCATAATAATTATAAAATAATATTATAATATAATTTAACGAATTTTTTACTCACGTGTCCCAATTCTTCTTCCTTGGGCGTGTCCACGCCGAATTTCGGCAATCTTTCGCCGGCGAAACTGTTTGTGTGCGACAAGGCTCTCTTCACGCCCGATATATGCGACATCGGCGTCACTTTGGTGACTTTTTTCTTGGACTGCGAGCCGGACTGAGAACTGGTCGAAGCGCCGGATGACGACGACGCCTTGTTCTGTCTCGCCTCGTCCTGTTGGTTATCGTCGGTATGCAGTGAAGGTATATCCAGCTCTTGTTGTTTGTCTGAAAGAGAAGCGGAAAAGACATTTTTTTATTATTATTATTATTATTATTTACGTCCCATGCGCAAGTACAGTTCTCGAGTCTCAGAAGTTTTCGTCGGAAAATAACTATCGATATTTAAGAGAGGAAGTGAGAGAGACAGAACCGGGCGGTTGGCTTAAGATATTATAATATGTATAGGTGCGTATTTATACTTTTATTATTTATACGATTACTCACCGAGAAACGTTGAACAAATGTATTCAGATATCTGATTTCCGGATTTACTAGACTCGGAGAAGTGACTAAGCTCTTTGTTAAGCATTCTTTTGAACTGTAACATAATATACAAAATTGAATTAAACACTTAAACGACAATGAACCAAACAGATATGCAAATATAAATAACTTGGTGTTTGAAAAAATTCAAAATGCCAATTGTTCATAAAATATAATATATTTTGATGCGATATTATAATATACTATATAGTAAATTAACGGCATAAAAAGTATACCTAATAATACGTTATGAGTTTCAATGAATTTCAATTTCTTCGTTTTAAAACATAACTAAAAAAGTAATGCGCTTTACATAGTGGAACATTTTAATTATGTTATATCAAATAAAACGTATCACATAACTGCTTAATATTATAAATAAAATTCAATGATTTAATATAACTTTTTAAATTTGTAGATATCATAAATAAAGTACCGATATAGATTTGTTCTAAGATTATTAATAATATTAAATAGTACTTCATATTTATTGGCTCTATTGAATTTAATTTTACTGAGCGCACAACTTAGACATGATATATATTATTTGTAATTAATTTATAAATGGTTGATTACAACAGTCGTGATAAGTATAATATTATAACTTAAATATTGTTACTATTAAATAGGTTATATCTTTGTAGATTGAATTAACTATAAAAACAGTGTAATAATATAATGTAATATTTTGTCCGATGATCTTTTCGATATAATAGGTATATAATACAATATTTAAGGACGAATTTGAATTTATAGAATTGGTCATAAGTTCAAGCAAAAGATTAAGGTCACCAAAATATTTCTTTTCATCAAGTCCTGTATTCTCGGCGGCGTGTATTATAGTAAGCTCCAATAGATCATTTACTATATTATTATACTCTATATACATACTATGCATACTGTACATACTTTATATAAAAAAAATGCACATCGTTCTTATTTTTTTATTTTTTTACAAGGTCCTTCCAATTCTTTACTATATTTTCTTTTTTCTTTGTATTCAAATCACTGGATATGTTTACGCCTATATATATATATTATGTGCGCTTCCGCCGCGGAGTTATAGGAAATTCAATCTGCGTAAGGGGAAATACCAAAATCGATTTCTCGGATATTTTCCACTTGAGAAATGTCTAGCTATCCTCGTGCTTTCGAGCCGGGAAACCTCCGCCGAGTGTTCGGATATAAATTGGCCGTGTTTATGCTGCGCGAGGTTAGTATACTGGAAATAATAATAGTAGTACGGAAAAAAAAAACAGAATTCTATTTCTTGGTGTTTTTTTTTCCGGAGAGTTTGTGCATTAATTTCGAACAGTAGCTAGTGGCTGCTATCCACGGCTGTCGGAAACCGTGAGCCGCTGCACACTTCTCCAAAACAATTTGCATAAACCAATTTTATATATTTTTATTTGTTATATTTTCATTTCAATATCCAAGTCGCTTATTATATAATTTAATTATTATGCAACGTCTGCGAACACTCCGGGGCAATCCACTCGGCTCGCGCACAATCATATTATATGATAATGTAGTAGAATGTACCTCTATATGTGGCACAATTAAATATTTTGCCCCATTAAACGATTAAGAGAAACAATATTAGGTTTACATTTACTGGAAATAATACGTTCCCGTGATATTACATAATATATTATGAGACGTTATTGAAATTGTGGCGCTATTATCCTTGCCCAGAAGAAGAGATCATTAAGAAACTAAATTCATTACGTCGAGTTTGGATTCTGCAAAATGTTTTCGATGATCGAATACGTACATCAGCGGAATTTAAACCACAAACGACGCTTTTATCAAATGGTATATTATATTGTAACCGTTGCAGTTTCCAGAAAATTGATTTAAACCCCTGACAAAGCTTAACGGTAATGTATAATCTGGTCTTGTAAGCTGCACGAAGAAAAAAACCATAAATATTTATGATATATCTATATGAATACGTTGTACGTAATAGATATATTATGTGGGAATTGGTCAAAAATATGACAATATGACACACAATGAACTCGTCAAAAATACTGAATACCCTGCAGAAACAAACATTAATTATAAATGTAACACATTTTTATGTGCACAAAAATATGTGCGACCAGTGGACAATGACTGCCGGGTGTATTTGTTAACTAAAGTATTCTACAACAGTGTCACTTTTTTGAGGTACAGAGAGACGATTACTTAGGTATAATAATATCATTAAATAGTTGTTGTGGCTATTGTCGAAAAACGAAGCAGATAACTTAAAACAAAATATGGGATATATTATTAAAAATAGATTAAACAATAACAAGTAACAATGACTCGATAAGTGGCAGCTACCGATAGATGAAAATACAATTATAATACAAAAGAAAAAGAAAATGAAAAATCCGTATTCAGAAAATATGACTAATTATTTTATTCTCATTTTAAACCACTTTCAAAATTCAATATTGAACACAATATCATCACAACACATACATATATCGCTCTGCTCAAATCTAAAAATGTCATCCTCAAAATTAAATGTTACCTAGCATTCTTGGCATCTTATAAAATTGTATAAACTAATTGAATATATTATAATATATTATGATACAATCAATATGAATTAAACAAATTATTTTATATGGGCAAACATTTTATTTTCCTAACGTCTAAACAGATGATATTATGTTTATGCATAATATAATATGGTCACTGAGAAAATATAACATTCTGGTTGCCAGGTCCATGGCATAATCAGATTGTGACATTACAACGCCAACGTCTGTGACTGTATTTATACAAAAACAAACATATTATATAGACAGTTTTCTGGGCAATTTTATAATATGATAATATTATGATTATTATTAATACGCATTTAACTCGTGATTTTATATTTTAAACGCAGCGAAGTATGATTATTTTACATACCTTCGACGATGCCATGTCTGAAACTGATCTATGTGTCTGGATAGTTTCCAATTGATCCAAACACCAATCCAGTTCCTCGATAGTCTCGATGGACATCTTGAGATATGCGTCATCTGAAAAAACAAATAAAAACGATGTTATTTTAAAATCATCGGATAATTGCGGGCTTAGATAAATCATTTTCAAATGTATGTTTTATATATTATAATGTTATGAAGAAAATAAATAAACCGACATTATATTATATTATAATATATTGTTATTAAAATGTGTCGTTCGAGAGTTTTTAAAAAGTACTAAAAACTTTCTGACGGTATTTTTTTATTTTACGTTTTACCACAGCGATACTTATTGGTTTCAAGTTAGAACATGAATGTTCTCAAGACGACAACTTTATCGGCGTGCTTTGAATGTTTATTGCTTTACAGCTAACTACATAAGTAGGTATATTTTGGAAATACACAAAACTTTAGACCGTGCACAATATGCGCCCTAAAATTGTAGCGAACAAAAATTATCATATTTAAAAATCTGTCAAATATATAGGTAGCTGGTAGCTATATTATTAATATACCGTCGACGGCTTTTTATTTTTTTTTCTATAACACGGATACCCGCGGTTGAAGCTTTTCGACACCATATATACCTCTAGCCGGGAACAACGCTGCAGGTTTCAAACTGTTATTACATTTTTTGGAATATTAAAATCGTGTGTGACGTGTGCACGTGATGATGTCAAGAGTGTAAGCTACTCTGAATAGTTATGGTTGTATACACAAAAAAAAAACCCGTTTCGCACGTCCCCTATATAGTTTAAGAGCGGGTGTAGCCCCCGCCGTTCGACGGTTCGTATAATATATCGTACAAATAATTAATAATAATAAACATCGTCGGAGAACCCCGCGGGGGCTGTGACGGTGACAATTTCGCAGCAAACAGTCGTGTAATAATTGGTCGCATACAAATTATTATTATTATTATTATTATTATTATTATTCTTTTCGTCGCAGAGCTATTACGAATAGGTACTATGCTGCAGCACACTTATATAGGTATAGTGTAAAGGTAGCTGCACCCCCCCCCTCATCGTAGCCGCTGGTACAAAAGTCGATAATTTTAATCACAGCCAGCAGCAGCGCACTGTGTGACACTGTACACGGCGGCGGCGGCGGTGTTTCTCGGGTCAAGTGTCGCAACTCAAACACATCGAGTGTATCATAGTATAGGTAGGTACATTCATACATCGTAATGTATCATAAGCTTCTGCTACGCGTTGACGTATGATATAATGTTTTAAAACTTTAACAGCATAATATTATAATTTCGCATAATAGCAGTAAAGTCGTCATCGCGGGTGTTCGACGAGATTCTCTTAATTTTATTTCACGCCGTGGCGGGCGTAAACGATATCGTATTCACGAAATAAATCACAACATAATGTACCTACGTACAATGTCCTCGTATATAGTCGTATATTATAATAGGCACTATATGGGTACGACATACGTGTACGTGACGCTATCTATATGATTGACATCGCGATATCATTATATTTTGTTACGATAAGAGTATTGTACAAGTGGCGCTAAAATTAAAAACAAAAAAAAAAGGGATTTCGAAAACAATTTACTATTCGGTTCGATATACGGGGTCGACGGCGAGTGAGACGATGTTGCTCGCAACTCGTTTCCGTGTTTCTTTTGTTTTTTCGCGATATTAATTATATTTACATTTTGAGACTATAAGTGAGGTGGTGAGCGTGTTTTTTTTTTATCTGCTCTTCCGAAATAAATAATTCATCGACCAAAATATTCCACACCACCGCTGTGTAGCATAATCGCACCGCGTCAAGAATTTCGTTTCTACGCTCGGACCCTCGAGAATTTCGAATCAACATATTTATTCAATTACGCACGAATCAAGACGCAGAATCATTTCAAACATAATCTTTTTTTACGATCTTCCATACACGAGTAATCGGCGTTTTGAAATCTACAATATATCATTGTCAATGCCGGTTCAACGAGCGTAAAACTACAACGTATCCCTATCATTTATAATCGAGACTGATCCTTTTCACATTGTTAAACACCCATAAGTTGTAACTTCGAATCGAAAGTCAATGGCACCACGCGATAGTCTTACAAAATATACTCTGCGGCAGCAGGGTTTTCGAATTTAAAATCGAAGAAATATTTGTAATCTACAGCCATTTACATACCCTATTACGAGCTATGAAAACTGTCAACGTGTTTATGTAGTACGCACAGAATATCGCGTATGGATAAATTATTTAAAAATAAATAATTAATAGTTTTTCGCCAAAGAACGCGTCACGCGTGCATCATCGTTTCCTTCAAAACTAAATTTTCATTTCAGTCGACTATCTTTTTCACCTGACTGAAATTTTCTTCCAAAATTATCGTTTGAGAACTACTATATATAGTCATAGTTCTGATTTTATGGTATTCTGAAAATATTAATAAGAAAAATATAGAACGTTTCCACACACAGTGTGGACCTGCAAATGCAGTGATAGTGAATGCGGAACAATACAAATATGAAATTATAAATCTCATTCCACACACACTTGAACGGACAGTTTTACAAACCACACTCTCATAAAAAATGTTAATAATTTTTTTAATCACATTTATAAAAATATAAATGTCAAGTGTATATAAATTATAAACTAATAGTTATTAGGTTTATGCGAACAAACAGTTCAAACATCCAAATACCAAAAAGAGAAAATATTCAAAACAAAATTAAATAACACGTTAACCGCAATTACAAATAAAGTATTACAAGACTTAAAGTCTAAACTGTTAACCGGATAAAAACGATATAGTGAAATAATTTGGTGGGTCGACGAGAACTGCACACGGTGCAGGTCAAGACTCACGAGGAGGTGCCTCGTTGTGGCCCCTTGGTAATTCTGAACTGTTCAAGTATAATATTTGTAGAGCATAAAAACTAGATTTTGTGGAAACGAAAAACTCCCGCGAAAACAATGATGACTGACGAGTGGCGCACAAGGTGGTTCCAAAACAAGTTTGATGAGCATATTATTATTATTTTTGCACATCACTGTGAAGTCGGGCGATAAAAGTATAATAACTACCGTCGTTGGACGCGGTAAAAAATGCAAACAAAAAATTTCCATCCACATTTGTTGACAGCTTCCACGGGGATCACTCCGATTTGGCGTTCAGCAGTATAATAAAATATATCGTTTAAAAAATAGCCCGACGTCACTTATATTATTGATCGGCCGCGGCGGGTCTATTTCAAAGACGTGAACGAGCGTACAGCACAATTTACTTCAAGTATGTATAATATATACGAAAGAAACCCAGCTGTACAGCGCTTTTAAATAAACTTCGTACTTCGCTGATGCTGCGGGCCGCAACGACTGTCTAAGCACCGGTGACTGACTGACTGACGGGCGTCTCTATATATTCGTTGTGCCGTAACGAGTGCGCGATTTTTCATTCGGTTCGATCGCAATCGATACGAACCGTTCGCTATATTACGATACATACCCGGTGTGTGGGAACAGCACTCGACGACGGATTCTCTTTCGCTTACCATTCGTCATGGCGTGTGCCTACAACAACCGCACACGCGTCTCGTACGCCGCCATCGAAACCATCCGAGTTTGATAAATTACGAACAGCGAGCCAACGACGTGGCGATGAAATGTTGTGTAAAACATTACGACGCGATTGGTTGTAACGTCACCAATCAACAGCCAGCCAAAAGTCGGATATATATACACACACGATATTATATGATACAGCTGCACCTCGACGATACACGCTCCAATAGTTTAGGTATAGGGGTGTTGTCAATTTTCTCAAAAACTGAATCAAAATATCTGCATTTGCGATTGGTTGTAATGACCCCACTCAACAGCCAGCCTGAATTCGGACATATAATATATAATGCGGTTGCACCTTAACGATACATGCACTAAGTATAGGTATAATATAACATATTCTCAAAAACTGACCCAAAATATTAGCAAGATGTACCTATGCGATTTTTGAAATGCAGTTAAGCTAATTTGCAGGTAGTCGAAAACATGAATTGTATAACATTTGCACCAGATTTCAAATATATTATTTTTTGGATACTGCCTAGTATAATACGTGGCGATAAAGTGTAGAGTATAAGATATTGAGAAATTCAAAGGTTACACAGAATATTCTCAAATCAAACTTGTTCTGTGATGCTACAGTTACCTATATTATATTTATATAGTTACTCGACCAGCGGATAATGAGACATTTCCATCTCAGGTAAATAGCAAAAATATTAACTCAAAAGACGACAAATTACGAATCCGTGTATAACAATTTACATCAAAATGAATTATAATAGCTAATATTGTAGTTTTTAATTGAAGAAAAGTTATGATTGTCATTCGAGTCGTCGAGGGTCGTTCACAGTTCCGACGAAATAACCGAATAGGCGCCTACCGGGTAATCGATTACATGGATACTAATTCTTGTACTAACACTATTTTACGCTATCCTCTGTAGTTAAAATTAAATAACTTTATTTTGTTGAAAATTATAGACTCCCACAATTTCTATAGATATATATTGCTGGAGCATTAATTGTTAAATATATAGGTAAAATGTTAATACAAGTTGAAAATCTAGTATTGCTGTCTACTGAGGTAAAACTTCTATAATAATATTGGCTCTGTGTTTTTTAATTAAATACGATATTATACGCAATATAATATAATTTATTGTTACCACATAACTAAATAATTATCATCGTTTTTTTTTACAATACGCGACTTATCGATTTTGTGCCTCTCTATATATAAACCTACAGCCTAACGCCGGTGATGGAGTTGGGGGGGGGGAATTGCAGGAGACCGGGGTATACACTTTGATGAAAATAAATTGCGTTTCTATTTTCAATCGCATGACTACAATACACTATACAACAGCAGTACATCACAAACACTATAGGTGCATATATTTTATTGTATACATTTTAATGCGAGCTGACCCTACAAACATAACATTTAAACGATTCTTCTTATGTACATAATAATATATAGATATATAGTCGCTATAAGTATCGAAATGTATAACGACTAACGCGAGACTATATTGTATACTTTTCTGTTTTCTTCGCGATAAAGTAAATAATAAACGAATGATGACGTATCAATAATGTGTAGTTATATAACAAACGATATCACCTGTCACCGGGTACACGTGGTATAATAAACGGCAAACTTTGACGTATTTTAACAACCGTGTTTTCGTAAAATATGATAATATAATTAATACCGTTGAGCGTTTATTGTTGTCGTTTAACTTCATATTACACTAGGCCTAAAACGAGTGGGGCACGTCTGTATACAGCTATAAAATTAATAATGTCAAACAAACAGTGCACTGTGTGGTTTATTATTTTAATGATGAATGTTCGAAACGTTTAATTATTATTGTGCTATATACAATAATAATTTGATATTGGAATATTCTGTACAGTGAACGCATGTGTATATACTGTGCACATAATATATTATAGTTTCATTTGTATACTAGGTATACGTACCTACATATTACCTATATATTTAGGTTTCATAACGGTGAAATCTCTACGGGCAACACGAGAAAACTAATATTAAATTAATGTTTGATCAAACGGACAATAACAATACATTATACAATTATGAACGACCGCAGCTGCACAACCGACCTCATACCGAACGGGGTGGTTCATTAAGCATCCTCATCTCCAATTTTTTTTGTCGTCTGATAATGATTTTATTCGAATTCTGATGTTTAGAATTTTTATGTAAATTTAAGGACCATATATTATCAGGTCAAATCAATGATAAGCCGTCCTGTGGTGATACAAAACCTATTTTTTTCAAATGAGAAACCAAACCTTGACTAATAAGTAATAAGTATATTGCAAAATATTTAGTAGATATTTTTTTGAAAATTTTGATTGAACCTCCGGTTTAGCATAAACATAATGTCGATGACCACACTTGTTGAATCACCGTGTATGCAGCTACAGCAGAAAGTGGGCAAAAATAACTTTCGTCGTAATTCATCGATAAACTTACCAATATAATAAACTATTATTTACAATATTTATACATACATAATAATAATATACGTACGCGTGAACCACTCTATAGTAGAGTTGAAAATACGTCTTATCGGTTAATCGTTGTACGTACTAATTGTTTTTTTAAATTTTTCTCTTTTTTCTGATAAACGTAATATCAATAATGTTTATACATACCTTTGATCTGTACCGCACTCTGCAGCGAAAGCAATATACATTTTACGTCATATACATCTTATATTATACACCATATACAGCAAATTCAAACGGGATCTCTCGCGGTACATCGAACTTAAATCGGCGACGTCTAAAATCAAATTTCGCTTTGTACTACGACCGGCAATGGTTTCCATATAATATTATTATACCTACATTCTTCGTTTATTTTACCGTAACCCCAAAGTCGATCAACATTCACAAGATAAACAAAAAGAGGTACCTATATATATATTACGTATTATACTATTATATATGTGTAGAGGAAAGACGTTTACATTAAGCTCGACCACAGTAAAAATAATTGTTTAGCCGAGAACCGTTTGAATAAACATAATATTGTTGTGTTTGCGCACCCGTCGGCCGTAATGCTGCAATATGTATGTAATGTAACCTAAAAGATATTTTGATTTTTAAAACAAACGAAACCAACCAGTAATTTTTTATTTGTCTGATCTATATCATCCCGTCAAGTTTAATAGGTGGTATATTATTATTATACCAAATTGTAAGTATAAAACTAAAAAAATATATACCTATAGTATTATGGTTACCTATTGTTCCGATGAGTTAAAAAAAAGTTTGTTTTCCCATCGTAATCAAAATAAACAATGGATTTTTTTTTT
>WHPZ01578516.1:0-11963 GCA_016617965.1 Macrosiphum rosae
CGAGACGAAATTCAAGTATTCCGATCAATACTCAACGAATTATCTGGCACGCCACCAGATTCGTGAGAAACGATATATAAGTTTCACGTAACCTTCTGGTTATACTACTAATTAATTATCAGAATCAAATCAAATTTCAAACTTGTATAATAACCTGACTCCTAGAATTATAGGTGTATTCAAATATTGCCCTAACTGATATCAGACACATGCGCTGCCCACGCTTCTCGTGAGTACCAGGTGGGTACCTAACCTAACCTAACCTAACCTATAAGCATCACTGATACAACAAACAGTAAATTCGAAAACCTTTGTAAATACGTCGATGAAGAAAATATATTTCATTAAATATCTCAGCGTAGGGATATTATAGTTTATTTTGAGAAAATAAAAATTACGCACAATTTTAAAGTGCTTGGATTAAAATGTTTAAACGTTTTCTTATTTGTTAACTATATCCTTTTAAAACTAACACAAAAGTGCATATTATTATGCGATAAATTATTAATTATGTTTATTTCACTATTTTATACGTTGTAATTATAATATATATTTTGTCATGCGTTGACGTACCTATATTAATGAGAATTTGTGCGTGAACGATTTTTAATATTAATTTATTCACATATTATAAACTCTATAATCCTGAATAATATATTTTATTCAAACATTTATTCCTGCTACAATATTTTCTGAACTCTTAAAGTCCCTTTATACGACATGAAAGAGAATTCATTTAAGTGTAAAACGTGTGGAAATTTATTTGCATGAAATAAATATTTTTTATTTTCTAAAAATTAAAGTTAACTGATCAAACTTTTTTCCATTCAACATGACCTACTAAAAATATAAATTTGAATAGTACAATAAGTACGGTAACATTATCAATCAGAATTGATTTTTTCCAATATTAACAATAGATTACTGAATAAAACTTTTTTTTTTAATTAAAATGTTTTCAGTACAGGATCTATAAAATAATTGCAAGCGCTGTACGAATATCGGAATATACCATAATTGTCGATAAGTGTTGGATTGATATTGGGTGCAGGATTAAGATGCTTTCGTTAAATAGGTACTAATATTTATAATCAATTTATCAATGATTTAACTAACAAACGAACAGTGGTCATTATTTTAATAAGAGGATAAGAGTTTCTAAATTATGAAATAATAAAAGAAATATATTTGTTTCACTATTATTTGTTATTATTAATAACAAAACAGCAATGCGTGGGTCATGGGGTGTTGGGGTGAGCAAACTAATATGGTACTTTCATCTCGGATGGTTTTTTACACGGCGTAATGAATAGGCAATAAAGGTACAACACTGCAGTAGTGGACCATTTAGTTATGTCCCATTACTATGTATTGTAATAAAATTCTATAATCATACTAAAGTCTAATATTAACAACCAATGATAGTAAACATGATATTTATTTTTTTTTTTTTTTTTTGTAATGTTTAACCACGTTTTAGTTTGAAATTTTATAAAATATAGGTTTTTTTAATGCTGGTTAATGATGGTTGGTAAAATCCATAAATTAAATTATGTCAAGTTTGATTTCACTCCTAAAACTCAAGTTGTATTTTAATGTAATATTTTCTTCCAAACAATTTTGTATATCTAAAACACCAACATACCTAAACATAAATTTTTCAAATAAATAAATGACCACTGAATAAATTTATTGAATGCTGGAAACAAATCAATTATTTTCAAAATTGACAAACATACTGTGCTATATCGTTGTACCTCAGTTTACTGCTATTTAAAATGACTCCATGATATCGCGTTTCTGGCGTTAGTCTGAAATCGATGGTTTTTAAAATAGTCTAAGTATTATTTTTATATTGTAAGTGTACAAACATGTTGTGGATTATAAGAGTATACAGAGTAGACAATTGAGTATAAATAGTTTTTAAGGTATTGATAGATCTAAATTAACTCCATTCATCATCAAATTATTTGAAACCACTTGGTCTGTAATTCCATTTTAAACAACTATGAATATATTTACAGGTATAAAAATATATTTTTATGCATTTAATATTTATACAACTATAAAATTAAATTAGTGAAAAAATAAACGTAGTAATATACCAATTATACCTACGTTAAAGACGTACATTAAATATTATTACAAATATAATTACATAAGTTTATTTTAATTTATAAAAGGCACTATTTTCGAGCATGTGTGTGTGTGTGTATGTCAGCGATCCACATTCCACAGCCAAGTCTATCGCACTCATAGTTCCGAAATTTGGCAAGTACTCGTACATCAGTAATCCTATATCGAAAGATGTACACCTCGAAGCCAATATTTTTAAATATTATACTTTAAAGAGGGGTTCACGCAGGGTTTTTTTTGGATTATGAAAACTTAGCTGTCAGCTGTATAGGGGTTTTCATTGGTAATATAAAATAAAATGGTAATTAGATTGGGAATAATTAGAGATTTATATTTTTATATTTGGTCAAAATAAGTTTAAATAACCCAAATAACTGTATTGAACATTTGTGCAGTTAACGGAGTGAAAGAAGGGGTAAATACAGGGCAATTCGATATGTCACAGGCAACGTCATACAGGATCAGCTAGTAAACACTAAATATTAAAAAAAAATTGTATCCTACACAAATTTATTGAAAAAAATCGTAAATAACATTTTTATAGGATAGGCAACTAAACCTACACGAAACGTGGTACCGTTGATTATATTATTAATTATAATCAATGGTGGGACGTTTTGACATAATATTGTAATAATATAATACGTTATCGTTAACCCGGTACCTATTATACCATTTTAGAGTCACAAAAATGACCCACAAACGAAAAAAAAAAACGCAAAAAATTCATAAATTAAAAATTACATATAATTTATATTCATATGTTATTGAAACACATTTTAAGCTAGGAATGCATCGCCTATGACGTATTAATGTTCCAAATAAAAATGTTACCAAAGTCATGAACATCCGGGCCTTACTCGTCAGTCATAACCAATTACAAAACGTAACCCGCGAGACCTTTTAATAAATGGCATTTTTTTTGTGTAGGTATATTATTCACCCCAAGTTAGAGGGTATCCACACTAGTGGGCCTCCCTCATCACTCCATCACTCCATTCATGTTTTGTACCATCAAGTTTTTTTTTGCTATCAAATTTACTTACTGTTATAAGTATTTTCGTTATAAATACGACTGTGTACTTGGTACTAACCTATCCTTAAGGCCCCTACAAACCCTATTAATTTTTCATCAACACAATGATGAACACTGACAAAAATTAAAGTACTTCTATTGGTTGGATTTAAAAAATGTAAAGATGTTTTAATTGGTCAACAAGTCTACTTTGCATCGGTTGGAGCATATTTTTTATATTTTATATATTTTTGAATATATTCAATACTAAAAATTTATAAATTTATAAAATGTAAAATATTTATTCTCGTCAAGACTTCGCCAAAATTGAAAAAGTACAATAACATGTTTACATTTTTTAAATCGAACCACTAGAAGTACCTTAATTTTTGTCAGTGCAACAGCTATTTCACGTCCATAAATTAGTTTTGAATATTTTGATCTAGACATTAAATGACTTGTGCGTGTGCGTGTGCGTGTGTGAGACCATAAATCAGATAAGAAATAACAATGCATTGTAAATTGATGTGGTTCGCGAGTGATGATAGGGGAGTATACACACACTAATGATCATTTATTATACACACACAAAGACGATCAGTAATCATAGAAACGAAATAATTGCCTAAACACAACTAATTAAAAATGACACATTTGCAGGGGCCTTAATACCTTCTCATTATTTGCAGAGTCCATAAAAATGTCAGTTCCGGAAATGCGGGCCCACGACATATAATCTATAAGGTCTAGTTTAGAGTCCCATAAATTTGTTATGAGCGATTGAAGTAGGAATAAAATATAGAAATATTAATATGTAATGTACAATCTGTTACATAATATTATTAAATGTTAAAAATATGTTTTGTCATGGTTTAGGCGTCTGGCTACAGTGACTGGATTACCGGGATGTATAGTTACTAGAAGCTAGAATGGAGTTAAACGATGGGATAACGTTGGTACTATGTTCCATATTTGAATGAAGACATAATTATTATTGTAATTTGTAGTAGTATACTATGGAGTCATTTGTCTTATGTTAATTATTCGTAGGCTATTCGCTATTGTGCAACAGGTTTCTGGTGACATATCAAAGCCCAAGAGGCATTGGCAGTCGTGCGGAAACGTATAGCTTGGAAGCTTGAATGGTTCTGGCGTTTGATCATATACCTACCCCAAATGGAAATTTCGTAAGATCATAAATATAACTGCATAGTACGATCATAAGACGATCGGACATGGTCAGATGATCATACTAAATTTCATAACGTATGTATTGTAGTAACGTGCCCATTTACATATTTTTTATGGACGTAAAATATTATTTTTATTCAATAAACTTAAAAACCTATACATATATCTATAAGTTTATTCCTATCGGACGAGGAGGACAACGGAAAAGGTGTAAGGACAGTGTTGAGGAACTATTGGAAAAAATTGGAGCAGACTGGGAGCAGGCATATGATAGAGATCGTTGAAAGGAAATAGTTTAGGCGGCCATGAGTCCAAGTGGCTCATAAAGCCTCCGTCCTTGACAGCAATGCTTTTTATTCGATTTATCGTTTATGTAAGATTACAATTTTTGTTTTTGGGTAAATATTATCTGCGTGATTTTAATATAAAATGCATTTAGTTCGTGGAACTTGAAACTTTTTATTGTATTTTATATTAGGTACTATACAGAATGACGTATTGAAAATGTATAGCTTAATTTTGGTTTATTGCCTATTAATACCACAAACGATAAACCTATTCACACTGTTCTACGGCATGTTGGTATTGACTAAAAAGTTAATAACATATTAATAACGTATTATGTAAGTTAATAATATACAATAAATGCAATGTTTTATCCATAAATAAATTCAACCTGCCATATTACTAAATACTAATAGTAAAATAAATAGCTATTAGCAATATGAATATATTATAATAAAATAAACTTAGAAAGTTAGAAATAGGCTCACGTGTACCTTCTCCGCTGAGAATATTGTTTTTCGTACTTATGCAATAATGTACCATTGTCCATTGAATTCAAATTTGAGACATAATATCCATTACAGTGACCTATTCGATTTCAGACGAGGCACTCATCTACGTATACCATGCAGCAGCTCGAGTTCCCCGATTTTTTTTTTTTAAACTATGATCAATTTCTATTGCAGTATCAGAGGTGTACATGTTCGTTGTGTATTCTAATTATTCTGTTTATCACATTATATTTTGAATTCGGTATTTGTCTGACACCGCTACGGTGTATTTTAGCTACGAGTCAAATTTTTGAATTCACTGTTTTACGATTATATATTATTATATAACGAATATTGTATAATATTATCCATAATATAGAATATGATTAACGATTACTATACAGTGGTTGGGTAAAAATAAAAATGAGTGGGTGTTTGAACCGCGGAGTTATAAAAATTACAAAATTGCTAATATCGGTCAGTAGCACGGCTGACCGATACGGCATCGCTAGACACGGACCAGCAGTTATTACATCGAAGTATCTATTTATAATGGACATTCGATAGGTAACGATCATAGTGTACCTATATCGGGGGCGGAGATCTATATGTTTCTAAGGTAAACGATCCATTATAATATTGTGTTGTTTTCACTGAGCCACCGCATACCTATATACATAATATTGGTTGATTAATGAACATGGGCAAATTCGATTACGTGATACGCATTATCTCCTATCTGATGAGACCTAATTTATAAACACGAACACATTATTAATAATATTGTTATATAATACAACAATTTAGGAACATATTTAAACCATTGAAAATCATTATGGCCATGTACATATTTCCCTGTAAATATTATACATATTACAATTAAAATTTAAGTAAATACCGTCGCAAGTTGCAATTAAGTCATACTAAATATTGTTACGTACATTTTGGTTTTACAATATAAATCATTAATCAGTTTTTTATTTCGTTAAAATTTAATAGTATTATATTGTTTTTTTAAAGAAGTATATTTTTTTGTGCATCAACCTATTTATGTACTTTTATACGTATTATATACATATGATATATATATTATATTTATATTATGGCCTTGACATACCTACCGAATTCTCAGCACTTATTTGGTTACATTTGTTATTCTTAAATTTATATTTATATATAAAAATTACTAGAAAGTATTGTTGAGAGTAAAAATTTTCCAATATAAAATTGAATAACATCTTCGTTTGCCTGATCGGAAATTATTATCTGTCAACAAATAATTTTGCAATTCTATAACAAACGGTAGAGTGTAGACGTTATGAAAAATGATAAATAAAATATTATAAATACATTTTAGAAATTGACGTGATACCTAATTATTACTTTGACGACTTCAAAAATATTAATTGTAATATGATATATAATAATGTTATATTATATCATTCATATAATATAGGTATCACATTTATAACAACGTTTAGGGTGCATCTCGTAACGCACAATGTATAATATAATATATATTATACATTATAGTGTACTATGTTATTATACTATGTATACTTTTATCTCGGAAATATTATAAAATTAAAATAAATGATGTAACAATATAATAGTAATACAATAGTTGAATGATTTATATTATGATATATACTCAAACGGATTATGTACATTTATATCTCATATTATTATATTACGTATTTGACGTGACTGATACGTTAAACATAAGAATGTAAAAAGAATGTCATATGAATAATAAAACTCCTAATAATGATGATTTCGCAATAATATAATGACAGAAAACTCTATACGTACCTACATAATGTGTAATTTGTGATGAACATGTATTCCAACTGGTAATCCACACTTGACAGTAAATACCATTTAGTAGTCGGATATATCATAAAAATATAAATTGAAAAAAGTCTCCAAAATACGTCGATCTCACTTTCTGAATTACACACACGACACACCACACACCTATATGTATACTGTACACTTTAAAGTATACATAGGCACATAGCAAACTATTTAAGGTAAAAATATATCATATAATATGCACTATTGCACTCGTCATATTATACATTCTACGACCTACACTGACCATTGGCCTGCAGAGATATCATTCTTAAAAGATAAGACGTATAATGGTATAATCGTATATGTAGTACTGTGTTCCAGATTAAATTATTTATAAATCAGTGAGACCTGGTTAAAAAAAAAACCATTGGGTTTGACACATCGTTGTCTCTCTGAAGACCTAAACATGTGGGTGTAGAGATACTTCCTAAGAAGCAATAAGGACTGTATATTATTATTGTACAATTTTACAATGGTACAACAACTGTACTGAGTTATTTTCTTGGCAAAATATTTTATTTGTGTTAAAGATTTTTTTTTACTTTAGAATTTTAAGTCTTTAACACTACACTTCAGATGAAAAATAGCTTAATTTTTTTATCGTACATCATGTACCTTTGATGTTTTTTTTATGTGTGTATAAACTATGAAGACACTTTTTATAGTAGATTCGATTTTTGACTTCAATATCTTTTGTAGTAGACAAATAAATCTAGTTGGTACTTTTAAGGGCGAAAAAAAATCTCAGTTGTAATCTTAATAGTTTGGAGAAAAAACATTAAGGAAAAACGGGAAATTGTGCACAAAACCGGTTTTTGACAAATCTTATTTTGTTGTAATTCAATACTTGAAACGAAATGTTTTATTAATATTTTCTATACATCGTTTAACTGACAAAATATTTTTTTTAGTCAAAAAGCTTGAAAGTTTAATACAAGCTTCGTCATAATATTATGTTATTATTTTAGTTATTTAAAAATATTAAAGATACATTAGTAGGATTTTTTTACGAAATAAGATATTTAATTATTCAAACCGCGGAGAAGAACAATTTTAGTTATTTTGTTGTAATTCACAAATATTTTTTTGCGGGAATTTGAAACTGTTATACTTAGGTACAGTATTACACAATGACAAAAAAAGTTGAAAACTCAAAATTTGCCACGATAAAACATTCGAAAAAATTGTAGTTCTTAAAAAATATTGTGTTATATAACAAATTATAACGATTAATGACTATGTATGATATTCAATTGTAGAGTAGGTATTTTTGAATACACATAATATAGGTTTAACGAGAAAACTATTACTCTAGTACCTACCTATATATAATTATAAACGAATCCGTATACCTACGTGATATTATTATGCGAACGAAATGTCGTAATATCACGATGACGTTATACGAATTGGATATTATTACATACCTGTTAATTATCGATGAAGTAGGTATATACGCGCAGTGTACAATATGCGTACAATAGTTTAATATACATTATACATTATATAGGTACACAGATTATGTGGAAATTTCCTGCGGAAAATCTGCCGGAATGTCTGCGGCTATAGTGAAAACCGCGTGGGGCGGGAAATGCCTTATAAGAGCGACCAGCGATCACCACTACTGTTATTTTCATTCGCAAGTGTTCGCAACAGCATACTGATGATCCTGGTGCAGATAGGCACGCGTTAGTTTTCCGACGTGAATCGTCATACGATCGACATTAAATTGTAATAATATCGCAGTTTTACGCCATTCGCATATAGACCTATAACACCTACCGTTTGTTGTCATTTTTTCTTCTTCCGTATTTGTGCGCACATTCGTCCGGAAATGGTCAACAAGAGTGTGAGTATTACAACAGGTTTAAGTGATTAATTATTTTGTTTTTAGTTTTCGTACCTAAACGGCATCAATAGAAATCAAATATGTATAGGTACCTACATGATATGACGACTGAGCGTTGAAAAGCCATGTTTCGCGGTCGTCCTATACTGATGGATACAACATTTTTATCGACTCGACGCGACCCCGAGCACTGGCTATATTTATAATTTTTTACGCAATCCATATCAGTCTCTATTGTAGATAATAATATACGTTTGGTAAGATGGGTGCTGTGTGTCTGTATACCTCGGGGCCGGATTTGACGGAGGGTTTTGACGGCACTTGCCCCGGGCAGCAGATGTTTGGGAGGCATGCCTGGATACTATAAAAAAAAAAATGGAAAAACTTTTTGACTCTCGGTTTAAAAAATTTATAAAAAAAATATCAACTTCGAAAAATAAATACTGATTTATATTTATAGTTGATATACCTGATTTGGGCTGCAAACTTGGGAGGATGACATTGGGGCGTCCAGCGAACTATTTAGTATATAGGTAAACGCGCTGTGTGGTTAACAAGTGGTTAAATGATTTATTTTTAAACAGCGCGGTGGTAGTGTCTGGAAAACTTGGGTTTGATAAGACGTGGCATGGACTTCTGCTTCTAAAAGCTACTAGATTTTTGTTGACATCATTTTGACTGTACTATTGTCAGTATAATATAAAAATTTTAAAGTATTAAATTTAATTAAACTAATTATAATTAACAGTTAATGTAACAGTGTAAAGGTTTCATTTCAAAATGTTATGATATTAATATACTTATTTGTACTCTTCAAATTATGAAGGTTTAATAAAATTATTATAACATTACTATCTTAAATTAATTTTTTAATTTGCGATACATGAACAGCCGTATTTCTAACTTGAAATAAGCACGTTTTAGGTGGATATTTATAACGTGCAAGCTTGTAAATTTAAAATTGTTTACTTAATTATTCTTAGATATTGGATATTTTTACTGCGAGGGGCCTCAAAAAAACATTTTCCTCGGGCATCCGAAAGTCTAAATCCGGCCCTGCTGTATCTATGTAATAATATTATATTATAATGATGTGTATTCGAGATTCGATAGCGAAAACGGCTTTATTTTTTAACACATTATCAATATTATGTTAAATCCATTAATAGGTGGTCTCGGAAAATATCAAAATTGTTGTAGACCATTGAATTAGTTCTTGAGAATGAGCCAATATTAGCGCTGTAGATAAATTTTAATGAACCCGTTTTTAATGAATTTCCCGACAAGAGCAATCCACAATATTAAAAACGTATATTATTATTATACAAATTTTGTAAGAAATAACACTTGATAAAAAAATTAATAAACGCGTGTTAAACTATAATTGTTGAATGCGATATGCCGATATTACATATTAAATACATAATTAATAAGTTGTATAAAAGCTATAACTTTACTTAACTTGTATAATAGTGTCATTACCAATTAATATAATAATTACTATTATCGTGTAAATCAGTGGAACTCAATATTTGATTTTTTATTTAACGTGTTGACATTTGCACAATATAGTAAACTGCAATTTATTAATATCCATGAAAATTTTAAATTGCTTATTAAATTGGTCTTGCCAGAGTATTGTTAAATTGTGTTTATAATTTGCCGTAACGATGATACAGGTAATATAAAAGTCTTCAATTTTATAAATATTTACATCTACCTAATTTTGAAAACGGAGCGAAGCATAATTAAATTAACTTATAATTTTCGTTTATAGACGTTAATCGAACTACTTTAATAAGATACTGATTATAATGACAACCCATGTGGAACTTTAATATTTTTCTGTTACACCGATCACATTTAATTACTCTTGATAAGTTTTCTCTATTTCAAAATCAATACTTCAAATTCTATTGAATATCAAGTTGAGTATTATAAGCCATAATATCGTATAGAATGGTAGGTAATAAACTACATTTATTACAATATTCTTTCAACAATGTTGTGTTTCAGTTGATCGATATTTACAGTTTATTTTAAACTTTAGAATTTCTGGAGGACAAACAATATTCCATTGGATACTAATATAGTAATTAGTGATTACCCAGTAACTTTTGACTTATAATAATATCTAAGTTTTGTGTTCCCTCTCTCCCGCCAAGAAACGCAAATAACTATGTGACCATTATATTTTGGTGAAATGTCCATTAAGCATTTTATACTATCACTTAGATACTTATCACAGCAGAATTTTGAATAATCGTCCCTACTGCACAACGTAGTTACAGCTTACAACTATACACCTAGTGATGTATACGATATGCCTATAAACATATACGACATACAGAGTGATCGATTGATGAATAAAAAACAAACAAATAGGTAGGTACTTGAGTAAATTATCGTCCAGTTTTTACAATAACTTACGTTTCCATATTTTTGAAATAATATTAGCACGTACCTAATATAGTATGGTCTGACCACCGAACTCCAATACGGCAGAGTTGCGGTTTTCCTTTCGTAAGAGAAACGTGATCTTCAAAATAATGTGCAAGTGATTCGAGGAGTAACGATAATTGCATTAATATATTAATATTGTATACTCTACAGACTATAGTCTGTACACAGGACTCATGAGCCCTGACGTCGTAATCAAAACCGTACCTGTAGACAACCTGTAATCAAATTATTCGTACTGCGTATACAGAAAAAATAACTTTTTAACTTATGACGTGCAGAGTGTAATTATTATCATATTATATTGTCGGTGGCGGATAAAATATAACCTACACAAACCGCTGGCGTGGTATCGTTGTAAACATGTTTAACCAACCAAATAAAAAAACCATCAGTCGTGCTTGTCGTCATTCGACAATAATATTTTGATTCGCTCGTCACTCGTTACATTGGAATATTGTCAATAGAAATAATTTTAGCAGTGTTTTTCATTTGATATATTAATCACACACGAGCTTCGTTATTATAGTCGTTTAAATCCTGTTGGGCTTTTCAAATTATTATTTTTTATTAATCGTCATGAATTTATACGAAAATTGTATTAATTATGATTCATTATAATTATATAACTATAAGAGATTCTAATTTTTGGAGGAGAGAACGGACAATTTTGTTTGGA
>WHPZ01578517.1:0-25628 GCA_016617965.1 Macrosiphum rosae
CGAGACGAAATTCAAGTATTCCGATCAATACTCAACGAATTATCTGGCACGCCACCAGATTCGTGAGAAACGATATATAAGTTTCACGTAACCTTCTGGTTATACTACTAATTAATTATCAGAATCAAATCAAATTTCAAACTTGTATAATAACCTGACTCCTAGAATTATAGGTGTATTCAAATATTGCCCTAACTGATATCAGACACATGCGCTGCCCACGCTTCTCGTGAGTACCAGGTGGGTACCTAACCTAACCTAACCTAACCTATAAGCATCACTGATACAACAAACAGTAAATTCGAAAACCTTTGTAAATACGTCGATGAAGAAAATATATTTCATTAAATATCTCAGCGTAGGGATATTATAGTTTATTTTGAGAAAATAAAAATTACGCACAATTTTAAAGTGCTTGGATTAAAATGTTTAAACGTTTTCTTATTTGTTAACTATATCCTTTTAAAACTAACACAAAAGTGCATATTATTATGCGATAAATTATTAATTATGTTTATTTCACTATTTTATACGTTGTAATTATAATATATATTTTGTCATGCGTTGACGTACCTATATTAATGAGAATTTGTGCGTGAACGATTTTTAATATTAATTTATTCACATATTATAAACTCTATAATCCTGAATAATATATTTTATTCAAACATTTATTCCTGCTACAATATTTTCTGAACTCTTAAAGTCCCTTTATACGACATGAAAGAGAATTCATTTAAGTGTAAAACGTGTGGAAATTTATTTGCATGAAATAAATATTTTTTATTTTCTAAAAATTAAAGTTAACTGATCAAACTTTTTTCCATTCAACATGACCTACTAAAAATATAAATTTGAATAGTACAATAAGTACGGTAACATTATCAATCAGAATTGATTTTTTCCAATATTAACAATAGATTACTGAATAAAACTTTTTTTTTTAATTAAAATGTTTTCAGTACAGGATCTATAAAATAATTGCAAGCGCTGTACGAATATCGGAATATACCATAATTGTCGATAAGTGTTGGATTGATATTGGGTGCAGGATTAAGATGCTTTCGTTAAATAGGTACTAATATTTATAATCAATTTATCAATGATTTAACTAACAAACGAACAGTGGTCATTATTTTAATAAGAGGATAAGAGTTTCTAAATTATGAAATAATAAAAGAAATATATTTGTTTCACTATTATTTGTTATTATTAATAACAAAACAGCAATGCGTGGGTCATGGGGTGTTGGGGTGAGCAAACTAATATGGTACTTTCATCTCGGATGGTTTTTTACACGGCGTAATGAATAGGCAATAAAGGTACAACACTGCAGTAGTGGACCATTTAGTTATGTCCCATTACTATGTATTGTAATAAAATTCTATAATCATACTAAAGTCTAATATTAACAACCAATGATAGTAAACATGATATTTATTTTTTTTTTTTTTTTTTGTAATGTTTAACCACGTTTTAGTTTGAAATTTTATAAAATATAGGTTTTTTTAATGCTGGTTAATGATGGTTGGTAAAATCCATAAATTAAATTATGTCAAGTTTGATTTCACTCCTAAAACTCAAGTTGTATTTTAATGTAATATTTTCTTCCAAACAATTTTGTATATCTAAAACACCAACATACCTAAACATAAATTTTTCAAATAAATAAATGACCACTGAATAAATTTATTGAATGCTGGAAACAAATCAATTATTTTCAAAATTGACAAACATACTGTGCTATATCGTTGTACCTCAGTTTACTGCTATTTAAAATGACTCCATGATATCGCGTTTCTGGCGTTAGTCTGAAATCGATGGTTTTTAAAATAGTCTAAGTATTATTTTTATATTGTAAGTGTACAAACATGTTGTGGATTATAAGAGTATACAGAGTAGACAATTGAGTATAAATAGTTTTTAAGGTATTGATAGATCTAAATTAACTCCATTCATCATCAAATTATTTGAAACCACTTGGTCTGTAATTCCATTTTAAACAACTATGAATATATTTACAGGTATAAAAATATATTTTTATGCATTTAATATTTATACAACTATAAAATTAAATTAGTGAAAAAATAAACGTAGTAATATACCAATTATACCTACGTTAAAGACGTACATTAAATATTATTACAAATATAATTACATAAGTTTATTTTAATTTATAAAAGGCACTATTTTCGAGCATGTGTGTGTGTGTGTATGTCAGCGATCCACATTCCACAGCCAAGTCTATCGCACTCATAGTTCCGAAATTTGGCAAGTACTCGTACATCAGTAATCCTATATCGAAAGATGTACACCTCGAAGCCAATATTTTTAAATATTATACTTTAAAGAGGGGTTCACGCAGGGTTTTTTTTGGATTATGAAAACTTAGCTGTCAGCTGTATAGGGGTTTTCATTGGTAATATAAAATAAAATGGTAATTAGATTGGGAATAATTAGAGATTTATATTTTTATATTTGGTCAAAATAAGTTTAAATAACCCAAATAACTGTATTGAACATTTGTGCAGTTAACGGAGTGAAAGAAGGGGTAAATACAGGGCAATTCGATATGTCACAGGCAACGTCATACAGGATCAGCTAGTAAACACTAAATATTAAAAAAAAATTGTATCCTACACAAATTTATTGAAAAAAATCGTAAATAACATTTTTATAGGATAGGCAACTAAACCTACACGAAACGTGGTACCGTTGATTATATTATTAATTATAATCAATGGTGGGACGTTTTGACATAATATTGTAATAATATAATACGTTATCGTTAACCCGGTACCTATTATACCATTTTAGAGTCACAAAAATGACCCACAAACGAAAAAAAAAAACGCAAAAAATTCATAAATTAAAAATTACATATAATTTATATTCATATGTTATTGAAACACATTTTAAGCTAGGAATGCATCGCCTATGACGTATTAATGTTCCAAATAAAAATGTTACCAAAGTCATGAACATCCGGGCCTTACTCGTCAGTCATAACCAATTACAAAACGTAACCCGCGAGACCTTTTAATAAATGGCATTTTTTTTGTGTAGGTATATTATTCACCCCAAGTTAGAGGGTATCCACACTAGTGGGCCTCCCTCATCACTCCATCACTCCATTCATGTTTTGTACCATCAAGTTTTTTTTTGCTATCAAATTTACTTACTGTTATAAGTATTTTCGTTATAAATACGACTGTGTACTTGGTACTAACCTATCCTTAAGGCCCCTACAAACCCTATTAATTTTTCATCAACACAATGATGAACACTGACAAAAATTAAAGTACTTCTATTGGTTGGATTTAAAAAATGTAAAGATGTTTTAATTGGTCAACAAGTCTACTTTGCATCGGTTGGAGCATATTTTTTATATTTTATATATTTTTGAATATATTCAATACTAAAAATTTATAAATTTATAAAATGTAAAATATTTATTCTCGTCAAGACTTCGCCAAAATTGAAAAAGTACAATAACATGTTTACATTTTTTAAATCGAACCACTAGAAGTACCTTAATTTTTGTCAGTGCAACAGCTATTTCACGTCCATAAATTAGTTTTGAATATTTTGATCTAGACATTAAATGACTTGTGCGTGTGCGTGTGCGTGTGTGAGACCATAAATCAGATAAGAAATAACAATGCATTGTAAATTGATGTGGTTCGCGAGTGATGATAGGGGAGTATACACACACTAATGATCATTTATTATACACACACAAAGACGATCAGTAATCATAGAAACGAAATAATTGCCTAAACACAACTAATTAAAAATGACACATTTGCAGGGGCCTTAATACCTTCTCATTATTTGCAGAGTCCATAAAAATGTCAGTTCCGGAAATGCGGGCCCACGACATATAATCTATAAGGTCTAGTTTAGAGTCCCATAAATTTGTTATGAGCGATTGAAGTAGGAATAAAATATAGAAATATTAATATGTAATGTACAATCTGTTACATAATATTATTAAATGTTAAAAATATGTTTTGTCATGGTTTAGGCGTCTGGCTACAGTGACTGGATTACCGGGATGTATAGTTACTAGAAGCTAGAATGGAGTTAAACGATGGGATAACGTTGGTACTATGTTCCATATTTGAATGAAGACATAATTATTATTGTAATTTGTAGTAGTATACTATGGAGTCATTTGTCTTATGTTAATTATTCGTAGGCTATTCGCTATTGTGCAACAGGTTTCTGGTGACATATCAAAGCCCAAGAGGCATTGGCAGTCGTGCGGAAACGTATAGCTTGGAAGCTTGAATGGTTCTGGCGTTTGATCATATACCTACCCCAAATGGAAATTTCGTAAGATCATAAATATAACTGCATAGTACGATCATAAGACGATCGGACATGGTCAGATGATCATACTAAATTTCATAACGTATGTATTGTAGTAACGTGCCCATTTACATATTTTTTATGGACGTAAAATATTATTTTTATTCAATAAACTTAAAAACCTATACATATATCTATAAGTTTATTCCTATCGGACGAGGAGGACAACGGAAAAGGTGTAAGGACAGTGTTGAGGAACTATTGGAAAAAATTGGAGCAGACTGGGAGCAGGCATATGATAGAGATCGTTGAAAGGAAATAGTTTAGGCGGCCATGAGTCCAAGTGGCTCATAAAGCCTCCGTCCTTGACAGCAATGCTTTTTATTCGATTTATCGTTTATGTAAGATTACAATTTTTGTTTTTGGGTAAATATTATCTGCGTGATTTTAATATAAAATGCATTTAGTTCGTGGAACTTGAAACTTTTTATTGTATTTTATATTAGGTACTATACAGAATGACGTATTGAAAATGTATAGCTTAATTTTGGTTTATTGCCTATTAATACCACAAACGATAAACCTATTCACACTGTTCTACGGCATGTTGGTATTGACTAAAAAGTTAATAACATATTAATAACGTATTATGTAAGTTAATAATATACAATAAATGCAATGTTTTATCCATAAATAAATTCAACCTGCCATATTACTAAATACTAATAGTAAAATAAATAGCTATTAGCAATATGAATATATTATAATAAAATAAACTTAGAAAGTTAGAAATAGGCTCACGTGTACCTTCTCCGCTGAGAATATTGTTTTTCGTACTTATGCAATAATGTACCATTGTCCATTGAATTCAAATTTGAGACATAATATCCATTACAGTGACCTATTCGATTTCAGACGAGGCACTCATCTACGTATACCATGCAGCAGCTCGAGTTCCCCGATTTTTTTTTTTTAAACTATGATCAATTTCTATTGCAGTATCAGAGGTGTACATGTTCGTTGTGTATTCTAATTATTCTGTTTATCACATTATATTTTGAATTCGGTATTTGTCTGACACCGCTACGGTGTATTTTAGCTACGAGTCAAATTTTTGAATTCACTGTTTTACGATTATATATTATTATATAACGAATATTGTATAATATTATCCATAATATAGAATATGATTAACGATTACTATACAGTGGTTGGGTAAAAATAAAAATGAGTGGGTGTTTGAACCGCGGAGTTATAAAAATTACAAAATTGCTAATATCGGTCAGTAGCACGGCTGACCGATACGGCATCGCTAGACACGGACCAGCAGTTATTACATCGAAGTATCTATTTATAATGGACATTCGATAGGTAACGATCATAGTGTACCTATATCGGGGGCGGAGATCTATATGTTTCTAAGGTAAACGATCCATTATAATATTGTGTTGTTTTCACTGAGCCACCGCATACCTATATACATAATATTGGTTGATTAATGAACATGGGCAAATTCGATTACGTGATACGCATTATCTCCTATCTGATGAGACCTAATTTATAAACACGAACACATTATTAATAATATTGTTATATAATACAACAATTTAGGAACATATTTAAACCATTGAAAATCATTATGGCCATGTACATATTTCCCTGTAAATATTATACATATTACAATTAAAATTTAAGTAAATACCGTCGCAAGTTGCAATTAAGTCATACTAAATATTGTTACGTACATTTTGGTTTTACAATATAAATCATTAATCAGTTTTTTATTTCGTTAAAATTTAATAGTATTATATTGTTTTTTTAAAGAAGTATATTTTTTTGTGCATCAACCTATTTATGTACTTTTATACGTATTATATACATATGATATATATATTATATTTATATTATGGCCTTGACATACCTACCGAATTCTCAGCACTTATTTGGTTACATTTGTTATTCTTAAATTTATATTTATATATAAAAATTACTAGAAAGTATTGTTGAGAGTAAAAATTTTCCAATATAAAATTGAATAACATCTTCGTTTGCCTGATCGGAAATTATTATCTGTCAACAAATAATTTTGCAATTCTATAACAAACGGTAGAGTGTAGACGTTATGAAAAATGATAAATAAAATATTATAAATACATTTTAGAAATTGACGTGATACCTAATTATTACTTTGACGACTTCAAAAATATTAATTGTAATATGATATATAATAATGTTATATTATATCATTCATATAATATAGGTATCACATTTATAACAACGTTTAGGGTGCATCTCGTAACGCACAATGTATAATATAATATATATTATACATTATAGTGTACTATGTTATTATACTATGTATACTTTTATCTCGGAAATATTATAAAATTAAAATAAATGATGTAACAATATAATAGTAATACAATAGTTGAATGATTTATATTATGATATATACTCAAACGGATTATGTACATTTATATCTCATATTATTATATTACGTATTTGACGTGACTGATACGTTAAACATAAGAATGTAAAAAGAATGTCATATGAATAATAAAACTCCTAATAATGATGATTTCGCAATAATATAATGACAGAAAACTCTATACGTACCTACATAATGTGTAATTTGTGATGAACATGTATTCCAACTGGTAATCCACACTTGACAGTAAATACCATTTAGTAGTCGGATATATCATAAAAATATAAATTGAAAAAAGTCTCCAAAATACGTCGATCTCACTTTCTGAATTACACACACGACACACCACACACCTATATGTATACTGTACACTTTAAAGTATACATAGGCACATAGCAAACTATTTAAGGTAAAAATATATCATATAATATGCACTATTGCACTCGTCATATTATACATTCTACGACCTACACTGACCATTGGCCTGCAGAGATATCATTCTTAAAAGATAAGACGTATAATGGTATAATCGTATATGTAGTACTGTGTTCCAGATTAAATTATTTATAAATCAGTGAGACCTGGTTAAAAAAAAAACCATTGGGTTTGACACATCGTTGTCTCTCTGAAGACCTAAACATGTGGGTGTAGAGATACTTCCTAAGAAGCAATAAGGACTGTATATTATTATTGTACAATTTTACAATGGTACAACAACTGTACTGAGTTATTTTCTTGGCAAAATATTTTATTTGTGTTAAAGATTTTTTTTTACTTTAGAATTTTAAGTCTTTAACACTACACTTCAGATGAAAAATAGCTTAATTTTTTTATCGTACATCATGTACCTTTGATGTTTTTTTTATGTGTGTATAAACTATGAAGACACTTTTTATAGTAGATTCGATTTTTGACTTCAATATCTTTTGTAGTAGACAAATAAATCTAGTTGGTACTTTTAAGGGCGAAAAAAAATCTCAGTTGTAATCTTAATAGTTTGGAGAAAAAACATTAAGGAAAAACGGGAAATTGTGCACAAAACCGGTTTTTGACAAATCTTATTTTGTTGTAATTCAATACTTGAAACGAAATGTTTTATTAATATTTTCTATACATCGTTTAACTGACAAAATATTTTTTTTAGTCAAAAAGCTTGAAAGTTTAATACAAGCTTCGTCATAATATTATGTTATTATTTTAGTTATTTAAAAATATTAAAGATACATTAGTAGGATTTTTTTACGAAATAAGATATTTAATTATTCAAACCGCGGAGAAGAACAATTTTAGTTATTTTGTTGTAATTCACAAATATTTTTTTGCGGGAATTTGAAACTGTTATACTTAGGTACAGTATTACACAATGACAAAAAAAGTTGAAAACTCAAAATTTGCCACGATAAAACATTCGAAAAAATTGTAGTTCTTAAAAAATATTGTGTTATATAACAAATTATAACGATTAATGACTATGTATGATATTCAATTGTAGAGTAGGTATTTTTGAATACACATAATATAGGTTTAACGAGAAAACTATTACTCTAGTACCTACCTATATATAATTATAAACGAATCCGTATACCTACGTGATATTATTATGCGAACGAAATGTCGTAATATCACGATGACGTTATACGAATTGGATATTATTACATACCTGTTAATTATCGATGAAGTAGGTATATACGCGCAGTGTACAATATGCGTACAATAGTTTAATATACATTATACATTATATAGGTACACAGATTATGTGGAAATTTCCTGCGGAAAATCTGCCGGAATGTCTGCGGCTATAGTGAAAACCGCGTGGGGCGGGAAATGCCTTATAAGAGCGACCAGCGATCACCACTACTGTTATTTTCATTCGCAAGTGTTCGCAACAGCATACTGATGATCCTGGTGCAGATAGGCACGCGTTAGTTTTCCGACGTGAATCGTCATACGATCGACATTAAATTGTAATAATATCGCAGTTTTACGCCATTCGCATATAGACCTATAACACCTACCGTTTGTTGTCATTTTTTCTTCTTCCGTATTTGTGCGCACATTCGTCCGGAAATGGTCAACAAGAGTGTGAGTATTACAACAGGTTTAAGTGATTAATTATTTTGTTTTTAGTTTTCGTACCTAAACGGCATCAATAGAAATCAAATATGTATAGGTACCTACATGATATGACGACTGAGCGTTGAAAAGCCATGTTTCGCGGTCGTCCTATACTGATGGATACAACATTTTTATCGACTCGACGCGACCCCGAGCACTGGCTATATTTATAATTTTTTACGCAATCCATATCAGTCTCTATTGTAGATAATAATATACGTTTGGTAAGATGGGTGCTGTGTGTCTGTATACCTCGGGGCCGGATTTGACGGAGGGTTTTGACGGCACTTGCCCCGGGCAGCAGATGTTTGGGAGGCATGCCTGGATACTATAAAAAAAAAAATGGAAAAACTTTTTGACTCTCGGTTTAAAAAATTTATAAAAAAAATATCAACTTCGAAAAATAAATACTGATTTATATTTATAGTTGATATACCTGATTTGGGCTGCAAACTTGGGAGGATGACATTGGGGCGTCCAGCGAACTATTTAGTATATAGGTAAACGCGCTGTGTGGTTAACAAGTGGTTAAATGATTTATTTTTAAACAGCGCGGTGGTAGTGTCTGGAAAACTTGGGTTTGATAAGACGTGGCATGGACTTCTGCTTCTAAAAGCTACTAGATTTTTGTTGACATCATTTTGACTGTACTATTGTCAGTATAATATAAAAATTTTAAAGTATTAAATTTAATTAAACTAATTATAATTAACAGTTAATGTAACAGTGTAAAGGTTTCATTTCAAAATGTTATGATATTAATATACTTATTTGTACTCTTCAAATTATGAAGGTTTAATAAAATTATTATAACATTACTATCTTAAATTAATTTTTTAATTTGCGATACATGAACAGCCGTATTTCTAACTTGAAATAAGCACGTTTTAGGTGGATATTTATAACGTGCAAGCTTGTAAATTTAAAATTGTTTACTTAATTATTCTTAGATATTGGATATTTTTACTGCGAGGGGCCTCAAAAAAACATTTTCCTCGGGCATCCGAAAGTCTAAATCCGGCCCTGCTGTATCTATGTAATAATATTATATTATAATGATGTGTATTCGAGATTCGATAGCGAAAACGGCTTTATTTTTTAACACATTATCAATATTATGTTAAATCCATTAATAGGTGGTCTCGGAAAATATCAAAATTGTTGTAGACCATTGAATTAGTTCTTGAGAATGAGCCAATATTAGCGCTGTAGATAAATTTTAATGAACCCGTTTTTAATGAATTTCCCGACAAGAGCAATCCACAATATTAAAAACGTATATTATTATTATACAAATTTTGTAAGAAATAACACTTGATAAAAAAATTAATAAACGCGTGTTAAACTATAATTGTTGAATGCGATATGCCGATATTACATATTAAATACATAATTAATAAGTTGTATAAAAGCTATAACTTTACTTAACTTGTATAATAGTGTCATTACCAATTAATATAATAATTACTATTATCGTGTAAATCAGTGGAACTCAATATTTGATTTTTTATTTAACGTGTTGACATTTGCACAATATAGTAAACTGCAATTTATTAATATCCATGAAAATTTTAAATTGCTTATTAAATTGGTCTTGCCAGAGTATTGTTAAATTGTGTTTATAATTTGCCGTAACGATGATACAGGTAATATAAAAGTCTTCAATTTTATAAATATTTACATCTACCTAATTTTGAAAACGGAGCGAAGCATAATTAAATTAACTTATAATTTTCGTTTATAGACGTTAATCGAACTACTTTAATAAGATACTGATTATAATGACAACCCATGTGGAACTTTAATATTTTTCTGTTACACCGATCACATTTAATTACTCTTGATAAGTTTTCTCTATTTCAAAATCAATACTTCAAATTCTATTGAATATCAAGTTGAGTATTATAAGCCATAATATCGTATAGAATGGTAGGTAATAAACTACATTTATTACAATATTCTTTCAACAATGTTGTGTTTCAGTTGATCGATATTTACAGTTTATTTTAAACTTTAGAATTTCTGGAGGACAAACAATATTCCATTGGATACTAATATAGTAATTAGTGATTACCTAGTAACTTTTGACTTATAATAATATCTAAGTTTTGTGTTCCCTCTCTCCCGCCAAGAAACGCAAAATAACTATGTGACCATTATATTTTGGTGAAATGTCCATTAAGCATTTTATACTATCACTTAGATACTTATCACAGCAGAATTTTGAATAATCGTCCCTACTACACAACGTAGTTACAGCTTACAACTATACACCTAGTGATATATACGATATACCTATAAACATATACGACATACAGAGTGATCGATTGATGAATAAAAAACAAACAAATAGGTAGGTAGGTACTTAAGTAAATTATCATCCAATTTTTACAATAACTTACATTTCCATATTTTTGAAATAATATTAGCACATACCTAATATAGTATGGTCTGACCACTGAACTCCAATACGGCAGAGTTGCGGTTTTCCTTTCGTAAGAGAAACGTGATTTTCAAAATAATGTGCAAGTGATTCGAGGAGTAACGATAATTGCATTAATATATTAATATTGTATACTCTATAGACTATATAGTCTATACACAGGACTCATGAGCCCTGACTTCGTAACCAAAACCGTACCTGTAGACAACCTGTAATCAAATTATTCGTACTGCGTATACAGAAAAAATAACTTTTTAACTTATGACGTGCAGAGTGTAATTAATATCATATATTGTCGGTGGCGGATAAAATATAACCTACACAAACCGCTGGCATGGTATCGTTGTAAACATGTTTAACCAACCAAATAAAAAACTATCAGTCGTGCTTGCCGTCATTCGACAATAATATTTTGATTCGCTCGTCACTCGTTACATTGGAATATTGTCAATAGAAATAATTTTAGTAGTGTTTTTCATCTGATCTATTAATCACACACGAGCTTCGTTATTATAGTCGTTTAAATCCTGTTGGGCTTTTCAAATTATTATTTTTTTATTAATCGTCACGAAAATTGTATTAATGATTCATTATAATTATAACTATAAGAGATTCTAATTTTTGGAGGAGAGAACGAACAATTTTGTTTGGACCCCCCCCCCCCTGAAAATAGATAATAAAATCCTGGCTACATGCCTGGTTACATATTCATATAAGTATAAATATATAACGTTCTCCATGGACTAACGTGACACGCTCGGAGCATAAAATATTCATTTTCGATAGTTCACCTACCTATTATACTTGTAGTAAATGTACAGCAAATGTACGTGAATAGAAAAAATATTAGATAATAATAGGTACGATTTAAAAAAAAAATTATTGATTCGCGATGTGTCGTTACATCTCGTTTGTGTTGTTGTGAAACGGATTACATTTTAATATTTTATTTATTTCTCTTTATATACCTACTGCACATATTTCGCCCACTTATATATTATGTTTTATAAAATATATATAAATTATTATACCAATCAAATGTGTCGAAATCGTCGGTTATCTAACACTATAGATTTCCTCCATTATTGAGATACCGGAATCGATTTTCCATATACCATGTATTATGTTTCCCATTATTTATTATAAATCTAATTCATTTTATTACAACAGTATAGCACATAAACGCTATTAAATTATTTCCTATATACCAACACGAAACAAAACAGATTTCACAATGGTACAACGTAACGTTTTTTGAACGAAAACTGTAGCATCGTATTGACGAACAGACGGAAAATCGGTTCTATACAAATAATAATAAACATTTGGCTTCACTCACAGAAATAATATAATTTAAGTTATGTAATACATTCACCGTAATCATATCTGTTTCAGGTTTTCGTTATAATTTCACTGCTCACAGTGATATTTGTTTCCTTGACATCGGCGCATACGATACAGTAAGAAAATATAATTATATTTAATTACCTACGATTTTAGTTTTAAAGAATTTTTATTAACCTAACCTAACCTAACTTTTGGGTTCTATGTTTACAAACTGTGAATATTATATGTACAACATCTTGTTGTTGTGATTTCGAATTGTGTAAAAAAAAAATGCAGTTACCTATATGGGTAGAATTTTACTACCTAGTAGAATTTAATTTCACATGGGAATATGTATGTAGACACTTATAATATAATATATTATGTTATATTTTCAATTTTAAATGGTTATTATTTTGTATACTTATTATGTTTAACTTCAAACAATCGTTGAACATACCTTATATTATTATTTAATATTTTCTTAAAAACTAATCAGGTAGGAATCTAATTACTCGATCACGTAAAACGGCTTTCCACTCTTTATGATGAAATTGAAAATAATTAATTTTAAAAAAAAAATAATAAAAATTAATTGTACGGATGTAACGAACAGGCTAAAAAAATTGATAATTTGTAGGTATACAGTTACAGTAAAAAAAAAAAAAAAACCATGTGGGCATTCCGTACTTTGCATTATATTGTACAAAAATGAGCGTTGATTGGTCACACGTTGGTCGTGTGTATGACGACATTGTTTTCTAATGGTGTATCCTCTACACGACGATTAATTTGATACGAAAATATACGCTTGTGACAAAATATTATACGTCTTACGTCAAACGGATCGTTCGCAAACCATTCACACGACACTTCGCAAGTGTCGAAATAATATGTCCATTTAGCGAGATTTCCTTTTGCAAGAAAATTAGCCTCGTTGTTATATTTACCGTATAATATAGACTCGATCGGAGCATAATATCATGTGGTCGGAATCATATTATTTATTTTCGTCCAATTACTGCAGTATTGAATATGTAATCGATATTCATGAAAAAGTCCTTCGAAATTATTATTCCTATACGTATACATTTTCTATACAGTTGTTCGTAACGATTTTAAAAATTACCTGTTGTGTTTATTTTCTTACCGTAAAAATAAATAACATTTTGCAATTTTTTATACAATATCATTGCCACCTTGCAGACGATACGTCTGGCACGACGGTGTGCAAGTGCAGTACAACACGCGATATAACTATATGTTATATTTATGATGCTGAATTTGTACAAAAATATTCAAGTGACTAAAAATCACATAATATTAATAGTGCTATTTTTATAAGGTATTATTGATTTATGTATAGTATGTTATTTTTTATCGATCGAAGTGAAATCAATTTAACTCAATCGTATTTATTTATACACGAAACAAAATATTTACTAAAATCGAACGAATTAAAAATATATAATATATACTGAGATATGACCCGGCGAAATGTCACTTATCGTGATTATAAATATTACGTATTGATCTCAATTTTAATCACCTGTATGTATTATACAATAACTGGGCGATTCGCTGATCTCAGATTTATATTGAAGTACCATAATATTATAAAAAGTTTACTATCTCGTTACAAAATAGTGAAAACATGCCCTGCAGTGATTCAATTAAACTGCAGTCACTGCAAATATGTTTGTGATCATCGAATATTTCAGTCAATGTAATATTATAAGTGCAAAAACAAGAAATAAATCACATTATGTGTCAATAATCCGTTACATAAACAATCGTGTTAATTGTATTATTAGGTACATAAGTATAATGCGTTTTTTATAATTTATTTTGTCTCAAATAAAACCTTAAAATAAAAATCTTTTAATGAAAATGGTACACGAATATAAAATTGTTAAAGTCATATTATATACACGTTATACCTATTATGAATTTTCCATCGCTAAGTTCTTAAATTGTGCACGACAGACGTCTTTTCCGGTACAGGTGTTAGGTATTAATTGAATAATTAAAATATTTTTATTTTTTAAACCCATAAAGTGTAACTTATGAATGGCTTAATATACAAAAATTAATTAAAATTAAAAATTTTAATTTCTCATTTCCAATATTCGTATCAATTTCTTACTATACCTAGCGTCCTGCAATATACAAACTGACTATAGTTATATATTGACATATTATATACATTATATGATATGAACTGTACATTTTTAACTTCTTTTACTTTTTTGGTTTAATTTTTTAATATAATTATAAAATAACTATATACACGAATTATATATTTATGCAAAAAAAAAATTTTCAATATTCTTTGATACAAAAATTATATGATTAAATTAATTAAAATAATTACATTAGTTAGTTTCATCTGTTAAACCATATGTACATATACTTATACATACTTATCTATAATATTGAAATATATAATAGTAATTATTAAACTTAAAAATTACCGATTCAATTTTTATCTTTTAAGTAATGAATATTATTTTTTTTTTCGGAGACTTAGTGCAATAATTAAATATTTATTAGTCGAGTTTAGATTTGTATGCATTTTTATATATATTATTTTAAAGTATGCAATTCGACGGGAGAACAAATTTTGGAGATTTGTTTTTATTGATTATGCATGGGAAAGTGTTAACGGTGCATATGCAATATGCATACAATATAATAGTAATAACGGAAAATTAGAAGAACTTTGCATATGTAAGAATATTTTATAGAAAAGTAATTTTTAAATTCTGAATAAAATAAAATCTTCTTAAATAATGTATGTTAAAAATTGTGTGTATTCATGATTCATTAATCTATATACTCAGTGAATTTGTTTAGATATTTACTATATGAAGTCATAAAGAAAGACTTCTGTAACCCATACAAATGTTATCTTTTTTTATGATTGGTAGTAGGTCGTAGGTAGGTCCTTTAATTGTCAAATAATATCTATGATCAAAAATTTAATTTATACCAAAAACCAATATTCAGTTTTTATTATTTGTCAAAGAAACTGTATTCAGTATTTTAGCATATTTCATAAAAGTTTAAACTTTTAAAGAGCATATTAGGTACATATCTCTTTTAAGGATTTTTTATGAATAAACTAATATTATTTTAAGCCTTGTAGTTCAAACAAATCCAGACTATATTTAAAATAAATGTATTATTACTTTTTATTTTAATGCTGCATAATTCATCGTTTTATTATATTTTCTATCGACTTGTATTGTTTAATAATATTTATGAAGCTCCTAGCCCACCTGAGGTCGATTGAAAGTATATTCTATTATTTCATATTTTATTATCAATTACTATGTAAAATTTAATTTTCATATTTTCATTATTGTATATAAATAATAAATTGTATGCAATGTACCGCATGTACGTAACATCAACACTTATTTTATGTTATTAATTTATTTGTTAAAGCTATAATCTTAGGATTTGGTTTTGGAACAATAATTGAAAATTTGTAATAGTTATAATAATAATACTTACTAACTTTTTTGTTTGGTCGATAACTTGAAAATTAGAATTAAGTAGAATATCTAAATTAAAGTGTGTCAAATGACGTATATTAATTGTATTTATTTATTCTCAATAAAATATTATTACATTTTGTTTACAGTGAAAAACATGTCATTCACGTTCCTCTTTTGGTGCATTACGTCCATCATCATCATCATCGAAAAATTGTAAAACCAATCAGACACAAAAAAGTGAAAACCAGAAAATATGTTCATCGATACCATAGTTACTGGTATTGATGCCCAAATAAACGAAACGCAATGTACAATACACACTGAACAGTATATTATTAAACAAAACAAATTACCAAATATTTGACTAAATTCGTATATGATTATATTTTGTCGATGATTGTTACTGTTAAGTATGCACGTAATACGTTTAGTATAATATTATAATGCACAAACAAATATAGTAAAATAATTTATATTGTATACATGCATTCATGAACTAAGCACACGTAATTTACATAATATTGTAAATCATTGAATGATACGTCAAGCATAATGATGTGCTTAACTTAATACATAATATTTGTTGTCAAAGTATAAACGTATGCCGTAAAGGTAGGTACCTATATTTAAAATTATCCATTTTTTTTTTTTTTTATGAGTTTAAGTTACCAAATGTATAAATTTAAAAGGTGTTTAGTAATAGGTACATTAATTTTTTGTTTAACTTTACGAGTACAAGAATGTGAACTGATTGATCGATTTCAAATATAATAAATTACAATGTTGTATATTAATCGATACATTATTAGTGGCTAATGTATAGATTTATTTAATAATTATTTGGCCAAAATTGTTGTATACAATTTTGACTAAACAGATGATAAAATGTTGTTATTTTTTAATCTAAATAATAATATATCCACCGATATTAGTGATATAGGACAACCAATAACGATAATACATTTTATAAACTAAGACTTAAAAACGTATCTAAGCAACTAAAGTTCTGTTATTGTTGTTTAAAATTACAAAACTTTAAGTTGTGTAATATTAATAATAACAATACTGCACGCAGCACGCTTCAGTAAATTACATTATATCTATGTATGTAACGATGATCACAAAACAGAAGTTTCTGAAAAGTAAAATAACCACTGACATGGTAATAACCTTCGAAATGTTGACCGTTCAAACCATCTATTTTAATATTAATTACGTAGTACAACTTTGTGAAGTATGTTTACGCTTATAGGTACATAAAATGTAGAGCAAACCTATGAAATATGAATAATTTAAATATTCTTAAAAATTGTGATTACTCTGTATATTACGTATTTAAATAAACACGTTTGTATCTTTATATTGTTATAAATTATTATGCCTCTATACGCTATGAAAAAGGCATAAGAAACAATTGTGAAGCGTTTGACGGTTTGATTTAATAATGTTAGACTATCTTATCGTGGAAAAAAAATGTGTAATATTTTTCAAATAAATATAATACGACACAATGTATTTTAAATAATAGTTGTTGCAACCTTCATTGAATATTTTCGATAGATACCTATAAATTATAATATTATTACTTATTAGTTATTACTTTATTAGGTACCTATAACCTATATTATATTAGAATCTGAGTGAAGCGAAGAATGTATTGGTTTTACAATAATGTGTTTCTTTTGTTTGTGTGTCTATATCATCGTTCATCACCAGTCAATAAATGCTTCAATTTTTTATTTTTGAGCTCTTTCATCTTTGATAGAAGTTTTTGGTAGCAAATTGGATCTAATCAGTACTTTGGAAACTGAGGAGACTTGGGTAGAAAATCCCAGTACTTAATAAAATAATTGAGAAAAACTAATATGGAGAATACCAGTTTTGGACGAAATCGATTTTGTTATAGTTCAAAATAACATAGAAACCAAATTTTCACCAAATAAGAATTTATACGTATATAATATAATATATACTGGCATTTTTAGGCATAATATGACTTTTAAAATATTTCGGCTCTTTTTATGATTTTTAAATTTATTTTAAATTTTGGACTTTTTTAAATATATATATTTTTAGGAGTGTTGATAAAAATGTTGGTTGTGTCATAATCATCAACAATCATATAATACCTATAAGATTCGATGAAATTTTTTTTTTCAGAAATTTAAAAATATTGGAAATACGTAGGCACAATATTTTTAGAAGTATTTTAAATTCAAATGTCAACACAATTTTCAATTTTAATAACTAATTAGCTTACAAAGACAATGTCCCTTATAATCTTTTCTCATAAAAAATCTAATAAAATAAATTTACTATTTAATATATTATGCGATTTGTGTTTGGCAAAAATTAATTCTAACTATAGTACCTATTACTAATAGAAAACAATTATTAATAATAGCAAAATAAATACAGTCGAGTTTCGATAACTCGGACCTCGACAACTGGAAAACCTCGATAACTTGAATTTTTTCTTGCCCCTTGGCCCTTGAGGTGTTTTTATGTTGTGTTTGAGGTAGATACATTTATAATTCGAAAAATACAGACAATTAATTTATTTTTATTCCCCTTGAGATTCAAGTTATCGAGACTCGACCGTATATAATATAAATATATCCTTAGATATATTAATTGGCTGTTATAAGTGTGTGATAATTTGACGTTGAATTCAAATTTACTAAATCCATTACAACAGAGTGGTCAGAGTGATTTTCAAGGTTTTTTTAAGTTTAATTTTTATAGAAATTAGAAGTCGATAAGATTTAAAATTCAACACACTGTTCCTTATAAGTTCTAAGTAGGAACTACAACTAGTTAAAAATATCAAAAACACATTAACACAATTATTTGGACAAATTTAAAAATTTCAAATTCAATTTTTTTTTTATGAAATTGGCTACATATCAAAACAAAATATATTGCTTATAATAAAAATTGTGAAATTTCAGTTTTAGTGGACATTTGCAAGTTGGTGATGGTTTAGTTCACTTTGTTTACAAATCCGACCGAGTTGGTCATCCTACTGAGTCGCAGTGAAGTGAATACACTGTTTGGTGTACCTATTTTGGTTTAAGTTATTACACTCAATTCTTATAGTGAATATCTTGCAGTTATTAAACTTCATGAGCAATTCTGTTTATGTGTACCTACCAACCAAATGTTCTGCCTGGGAAAACAAACAACAATTTTAATTACGATCAAATGTGTTGAAAAAAAAAGTAAAAAGTAAGAAAGTAATAAAAATAAAAAATATGATGTAAAAACCAGTTGGATGCACGGGTGTACTCTTATTTCATCGCTCAATTTTCCTCCAAGGTTAGGAGTCGAGTCTATGAAACTACGCTTAAAAACTTGCCGAAAAATCACCGTATCTATTCAAACTGCATTTCAAATAATAGTTAAAATAATATTTTCAAAGCACATTATTTAAAAACTAAAATATGTAGGTTATAGGTAGGTATATTAATATAATTTATAACTAACGAAAAAATCGAACTTATAAAGCTGAATTATTAAAAAATTTATTTAAATATTAATACTACTGCAGGTTCATAATAACAATATTTCTTAGCCAACCAGATACCTAATTAATTTTTAGTAAATTAGATGTTAACATTGAAATATTATAGTGCATAGATATTATATATTCAATATTAGCATAAACAACTATTATACATGCTGTTACGTAAATATATGTACGTTAAGTTTGATGAATATACCGCATCGTTTTTAAAATCTCACAGTAATATAAATTATTAGAGTTATTTTATCTTCTTCAGATATACCGCATATACGTAACTATTGTCTATTACTATTTAAAATTGGCAATTACTCATTCATTTCACTTTTCGTTTTTGAAATAACACTACGCTTTTAGTTTTTAAAATTTTATTATTGTGACATTGTGTGAGTAAAAAATATTTTGGCGAAACTCCAATCATATTTCATATTATATCGAAATATGTTCATTAATATAAAATTGCAATCACAAAATATGTCAAAATAAATAATTCATATGAAATACTTATGGAGTTGTGGCACATGTAACAAGAATGTCTAGTTAAGTGAAAATTTTACTATTAAACTATAGGATATTTAATAGTTAAGACTTAAAATCAAATACCTAATAAAAGTATATTATATTATAATATTATACATTACAGTTTATAAAACGTGAATAAAATTTTAATTTTTTTTATAAAATAATCTGTTAATATTATCTAAACATATAGGTTTAACTATCCAATCAAAATTCAACACCAAAACTAAGTGATAACAATTCCACTGAATTTAAATAATTTTATATTTAATGTAATGGCATCAGCATCTGTCCCCAAAGATGGTACTGTGAGCAAGTAACTTTTTAATTTAATCACACAAAAAGAAATAATGGTCAATTCAAAATTAATACCAATCAAAATTTAAGTACCTAAAAGTTTTGATTTTTCCTTAGCAATTTGTACCTATTAATAACTCAATCACCATAACAAACATATATTAACTAGAGCAAATTTTTTCTAATTTATTTCAAGTACTTTCCCAAATCACAGTACACAAAATAATATACTTTACACATGATGTGTACCTACATTTTAAATTTCTATTATATTTTGAATTTATATACTACCTATTAGTGACTAGTCCATAAGCGAACTTTATGTGGGGGAGGGGGATATATTACCTATAATGTTTAGAATACACAACATATTGTATTCTAAAAAATGTAACTAAAAAAAATTACGGAGGCAGGTTAAACGAAATTCTGAGGGAGCACTAACCTAACCAGCATTTACTATATTTACAGCTGTAATATTAAATACAATATTGCCATCACAACATAATATAAATTATAACTAAATAATATCCTAACACAAACAATAACGGATTGTTCAAATTGTACAACTTATATGGTATACCTACCAATGACAATATTTTGATTCGAACCCTCTAATGTTAAATAATTAACTGAAGTAAATGCGAAAAGATGTTCGATATTTGCTGGTGGAAGTGTTAACAAAGTTCAAGGAATAGTGTATTGTGTTAAAGTCTTTGTGTAACAGTCTTGTCATTTGATGTGTGTCTAATTATTTATTAGACGTAACTATGTATTGCGATATGAACACGGGACGAGAACATGGTGTTTATTTTTTCTCAGTTAAATCTTCAGCTTTTAATTAGTATTATGTAAAATTACCATTTATCATACGAAAATGTTGAATGGACGTACTGTACATAATTTATAACATATGATATGGTAATACCTATAGGCACATGATATTCGTTATGTAATTCAATGAGAGAATGTAGAAAAACGATAGAGAACAATAATATTTTGCAACAAATGCGTAAACGAAATCGTTTTATTTTTGTATCTGGGTATAAAAATTAGTACCTATACTTACATACATTTTCACTAGGATTTAAATTACTTAGAAATAATGGTACCTATCTGTGAGGTTCTACAGTTAAAACGTTAAATTTTATTATTCCATAAGTCATAACTACAAACTACCCACTCAAATAAGTGTGTGGAGGCATTAGTGTATTACATATAATATTATAATATGAATATGATATTAATATTAAACGAGTTGCAAATTGAAGAGCTCAGTGGAACAACAGGGCAAGTCCATTTTTATCGAAAATTTTTTTTTTGCATGAATAATACCTATCCTATGGAAGAATTTCTATATTTTGGGAGAAAAATCAGAAAAATCGGTTTATTATTTCCAAAGATATCGTAAGCTGAATTATTTCCCGCCAATAGTGGTACCTAAATGAGATCAAGAATTTTGTTTTTCTTCTCCTGAACATTTTGATAAAATGTACTTGTCACTTGCCTGGTTGTTCCACTGAGCGCTTCAATTACAATCAAAAATAATGTCTCTGAATTTATTAATTGTTATACATTTTTATAAAAATCCATTTTCGATCAAACCCATATAATGTTCAACTAATAGGTACAGTAAAATTAACGTTTTCATATAAAATCAATAGATTTCAACATAAAATAACACAAGTTTTAAAAGGATAAATGTTTTAATTTAGTAGGTAGGTAAAGGGTTTTTGTTTTACAGTGTTGAATTGTTTTTTGTGGACATACATGTTTATTGATAAGCGCAGTAAAAAATTCAAAACCTCTTCACTTGAGGGTAGTACCAGTATTTAAAATGTCAATAGTTTGAAGATTAAGTAGGTTCGGTACCAATTTCGAATAAAAAGTTTAAATAAGTTTTAATACCAAAAGTATTAAAAATACTTTTGGGATGTAAAAAAAGCCATTATATAATTCCATACGTGATTCATTCAGATTTGTTTTATAGTAATGCGATGTTTAATTTTAAGTTTAATGACTTTTTTTTTTTACTGATTATACGTATTATTTTTTTACCTATATTATAACGATATCATAATTTCAGTACAACGGTACTATAGGTACTTATGTTATTATATAATATTATAGTTTCAAACAAAAATACAATCAATAGTTTTCGCCATTAATAAAAAATAAATTCCAATGTTTGTGTTACAACTTATAACTATAAGTGCAAGAGTGAACGTCCATATTGGAAACCAGTTATCGCTAACGAAAAAAAAAACTGATAACTATAAAGCCATAAATGTTCTTTTTGCAGCGTTTATAGTCAAAGTAGTAGGCGACAGCAATGCCGAAATAGCCCTACAGCTATAGTGTGTATAAAATTACTTAACTGCGCAAAGAACTCGGTGGCGTCCTATTTTCAGGTCACGGTATTCATAGGGCCCCGCGGCCAAAAACAAACTCTTCACAAAAAATTATTTATAATCAATGGAAACAGTGTGGTTTACAAGATGCAAACAACTTTTACCGAAAAAACCAAAATCATAATACACACAAGTAGTTTTATAGGTATCATAATTATATATGCCTACACAGTTGATCCGGAAAACACGAATACACACGACACAACATCACATTTATTTTATATGATTATATCACGGTATCATAGCATTCGGTATCTTGTAATGACATTAATTATAAGTATAACATCAATATGAAGCTTATAATTCAGTTGTGCCTTATTATCTGTAGGTATATAATATGCTTGGTATTTTTGGTTCTATCATTTGTTTTGTTTACGATATCTAGATTTTATTCATTTTTCTTTTGATGGCGCCACTTATCATTACTTAAATAATAATAATAATAATAATATATAGCTAGTGTTCACCCTTATGAAACAGAATTTAATTATTATCTTCAATATAGTAATTAAAATTGTATATTTATAATTTTTATGGTGGTAACCAACCGAGGCTGTATAATATATACCAACTTTGTTTTTATTTTTCAAGGGAGGATAGATTGAATTTCTATAATGCCAAACAATAATCATAGTATACAACTAAACAGACATATAAATGTACATTTATAAATTCATCAAAATAATACTGGAAGGGTTGTAAAATTAGCCGATACCCTGGATCCACACCCCAGGTACTACAGTCGGTACTGATATATTTTACTTTGAGCTACCAATGCAAACATTTTTGTTAATTTAGTAATAATTGTATTATAGATGGCGACCATTAAGGTTATCACTTATCAAGGTGGTATAACCACAATTTAGAAAAAAAAAACTGTACGTTTTAACGTGCAAAATATAATTATTGAGTATGCTTACTAACTTAATGTTGGAGTCAAGGAAATACACTTGTTTTCATACAAAACAAAAACTTACCAGCTTTATATATATCACTTAAATAATTGTGGAGTTATTATATAAATTATATTATTACCAATGGATATTAGTGATATTTTTACAGCTTAGAAAGTATAATATTTAAAATTTAAAAAAGTGGGAATATGTGTATAACAGCACTGCTGTACAGTAGGTGTCAAGCATATTCGTCATTGAGTAATAAGTAAGTCACTATATAATATGTAATGTATGACGTGAAAATATTTGAACTCAATGATAAATCATTGCACATGGAAAACGTTTCTGAGAGAAGACCTCAGCCTATATTACTATTTAGTATTTACTAAGTATATATTATTATAATATATTATGATATATTTATTTTGCTAATATATTATGATATATTTATTTTGCTAATATAGACGAAATTTGTCAACATTTGAACTTCAAACGGTTATAAAAATAATATTTCGTGTTTTTTAAATACTAAAATGAATGTTTGGTTAAAATGTAAATTGCCTACAACAAAAAACCATAATTCATTTAGTCAAAAACAGCTCTTCCTTAATAATTGCCATTTTATTCCTTAATTTTTTTTTTTCGTTCTTAAAATTTGTTTAGATTTTATTTATTATATATTTTGAAAACAGAGGATTTTCATTTTTAACCTCCCAAAAATCAAATTTTCCAACCAGAAACACCCTCAAACTTTAAAATCGAAGCATTGTTGCTGCTCCAAAATGTGATGACAGACATAAATGATAAAAAAAACTCATATCAATGAAAAATCAAGTTTTCAAACTATAGTAAAATAAATTTAAAAAACATTTTTTCGAACATTTAACTAGTTATAGTTATTGTTCGATAGAACTATCTGATACTAATAACAAAATAAATTATAATATTTTAGTTATCTTATAGTATCTTAACGTCTAATCTAAGAAACTCCTCGACCGTTTACGCTGATTCTTTTTTTTTTGTGTAAGTAATTGTCAGGACAAGGTTTTTTTGAAAGACAATTTTAGGAAAATTCACCGGAGAAATAGGAAATCTGGAAGGAAAAATTACAATAGTGGTGCCATCTGCCATCATAAATTAATGTTTATTGTAAGGTTGCTATTGGTAATTCAGAAAACGACTTTTTTTATTTATTTTATTTTTACTTAACAATAATATTTGACCTTCTCGCTCGTTTATAATATTGTTTAGAAAAAACAAATATCGATATGTGGAAATTTAATTAAAATCAAAACTTTTCATTTCATTTCAAGCCCTGCACTATTCAGTATTCACTATTCACTAATTAATTCAAAGTTCCAAGATTTTGATTTGATACATTTAAAAAATTTGATTTAAAATAATATATTATACATCCAAATGTACACAAGTTGTTATAAATAATTTATTGAACTTTTTTTACAATAATATTACAACTAACTTTACATTAATATAATGAAATAGAAATAGTGGTAATGAAGTCTGTATCAATTTCAGGTGGCACTCTCACTACCGATTAGTTCGGCTGAGTGTTCAATGTTAAATTCTAATAACTTATAAAAACATTTTTGCTCAAAAAAGACATTACTGCCTCATAATTATAAATGTCCAGAAAACGCAAATCTTAAGCACCCTCGGTTTTGTTTTATTGAAATTGTTCCTATTTTCACCCTAAAAAAGTTAGGGCTTTTCAAACACTTTGTAATTCATCTGTCATAAAATATTTTTCTTTATTGTAAGGTTGCTATTGGTTATGATGGAATATAATTTTGGCAGGAATACGATTGAGAACGGTCATTATTGGCGATACCTTTTTT
>WHPZ01578519.1:0-22104 GCA_016617965.1 Macrosiphum rosae
TAAGCTCATAATCGTATTTTAATATATGTGATGTACCTCTATTAGTTTATAATTTTAAATTAAATAGTTCTTAAAGATAAGAAATTATAATTATAAGAAAATACAAAATATCTTACAAGTTCAATGTCTATAATTAACTTTCAAGTAAAAAAATAATTACCTATTTTATTTTATTACAAAAATAATTATTTAAAAATCGTTTATTGTTTGCCGTCTGGATATGGTAAATATATATTATTAATTTTAAATTAAATAGTTTCTTAACGATAACAAATTATAATTATAAGACAAAACAAAATGTCTTACAAGATCAATGTCTTCAATTGACTTTCGAGTAAAAAAATAATTATTTGTTTTATTTTATTATTAAAATAAGTATTTAAAAATCGTTTATGTTAGCCGTCTGGATGTGGTGTAGAGTTAAATTCCAAAAAATATAGGTATTTTGTCTTAATATATAGTATCATACTTTCTTACGTGCTTTTAGCTCGTAAAAGAAATCAGGATGCCTTTTCGTCGTAACCAGCAGGTATCGAGAAACAAAAGGTTCTGCCCGCCCCCTTGGTTCAAAAACCGTTCCGGCGCCTCTACACCTTATTGAATAGATGTATAGGTACACCGTCGTCGTCGTCGTCGTACTCCTCGTGTAAAATGAATGAATGCAGTCAGGGTGCACCGCTCACACGTAACGACCTTGGGTTTCCTCCCAAGATCCCTACTCTTATACTTACATATTGTTATTATATTGTAGTAAAAACATGTGTGTACGTGTGTGCTGTGCACCATGAATGGATAAAGAACACGATTCGGTGCATTAAGAAACAGACCAGCTGTGCAGACCGGTTTTGACGTAGTCGAAGGAACATTCGTGACGTCATTATTATATTGTTAAATGGCAGTCTTGACGATTTTTGTCCACCTCCCTCATAGTGCAAGACGACCTACTCTACATTTTCCCCCTTCACGACGGCAACCGATTTTTTTTTTGACGCCAATTAATCCGTCGTAAAATGTACATACTTTAATCTAAACACGTTGTGACATTATTATATTATAATATTATATAAAGTCGTATAACAACGCCCAGCGACAGTTATTATTATAATATGTAAATTCGATTAAAAGTATCACAATTTATTTATCTTCACTTATCCACATGAGCTTAGTGCAGTTTTCGAATAGTCGTCGGCTCGTCGTTTTCCAACTAGGATTTCATGGTGAATATTTCGCCGGCCGTCGTGGGAGGAAAGGATAAGATTGACGACGGCTGCTGCGTGGCGGCGAGTCAATGGACAGTTCCGATTAGACAGATAGACAGCAGATGGTGGCGAAACTCCCTACAAGTTCGGGATTGGCACCTTTACACACAACGCGCGCGTCCACGTGCCCACCCTCGGAAAAAAACTAAAACCACCTGGTTGTTGGCGGTGCGCTGCAGCTTGCGTACATGATTCGTCGCCATGCCCCTCTGTCTCCTCAAACGCACACCGGTCGCCGCGGTAATTTTCTAGCAAATATCCCAAGTATACAATATAGTAAAAGGGTTGCGATGCCGGGTGCACTGCAGAAATCGACCGAGTCGTATACACAATTATAATATAAAGAGGCGAGATAAAGGGCGCGTGCGCACGCGAAAAATAACTGAAGCAGCTATACCTATTTATATACAGTGTGTGTTTGTGCGTACAACAATGTTTGCCAATAATAATAAAATAATAATTCCGAAATCCTATGGTGACCTGCAGACCGCACGGCACCCGTTTCTAAATGACGTCACTGCAAGACCGACCGGGTGTTTTCGAGAGACAGAGAGAGGAAAAAAAGATTTGACGTCACAGGGGGTGAGTTTTGGGGGCACGCGTAAGGCACGTGGATAGTATATCTTTTGCTGAACAACCGGTTCGGATCGTAAAGGGAGTGCGAGAAGGGAGCGAAAATAGAACCGTATGGTCCCCTAACCCGGAGCAAACAAAGACCTTTTAACGGTTTTCTAGATGCATATATATATATATAGGTGCTATAAACAAAAAGGGCAGCGGTGGCTAGACTCTGCAGCAGCATTATTCCCCGCGTATGTGTGTACATTTACGATCTGCTTAAGTACAATGAAAATATACGTGCGGGGAGGGGTCTTATACATTTTATTTCGTCCAGAACACGCGGCGTGTTTTTCTATTCAAGATTGGATTTCACGGCGTACGGCGCGCGCGTAATTATACATTTCGCTCGACGTCCCCTCGCCTGCAAACATAATATTATAATATAATATAATATATTATATAGGTACGCTAGTCGAAGACTCGACTCCTGGCATTTCAAATGTCTTTTTTTCTGGCTTGACTAGTTGTGCGCTTTTCGCGACCGTCGATTCCGAGACCATCATAATATACTAAATACTTATACTACCTATTATATAATATTATACGGGTATTCTATAGGTACCAAACTCGAGAGAACGTTATCATCGAATAATTTCGTAGGTATATAAACGAGAAAATTGCTGCAGTCGATAACGGTTTCGGTCATGTAGGTTTCTTCCGCTCGGGACATAAATTATGTTAACCCCTCGTTCATATTAAATTCTAATGGAAACACAATATGACGCGTGCAAACGACAAAACGTGGTGCGAAAACACATATACACACACACGCTTCAGTTGTCGTACCGATTTTACCGCCGCCGCCTCTCAATTTTTACTTATTTGCACCAGAGTTGAATAAACGTAATTTATTATATTGTTATACATTATATTCTACGAGCTGCACATCATACAAATGAAAAGAAGACGACGTAATTAATAAACAAATAACAATGGAGCTCCGGCGGTCGGCTACAGATCAAACAAATTTCGTTCTCCGTCTTTGGCGCGTCGCGCAGTAATATAATATAACGACCCTCTTCAATAATATCCGCGAGACGATGTACCTACGTCGCGCCGACTAATTGTTGCCTTGGGCGGCTCGGAAACCGTCGTTTACCGAGTGACCGCCGCCGACCGCTCTGTTGTACACATTATTTTAATATATTATTTTGGTATTATTATTTCTATACCAGCTAATATATAGAAACACGTCATATTGTTGTCGTTTTTGTGTTTTGTTATTTACATTTACTAGAACGCGATGAAATGCGTTTATCCCTGACTCGGCCCATCATTGTAATGCAGACGGCCGCCGATACTCGAAGTCATTAGGGTACACCGTGTAATTCGGCATTCATCGGCCTACGCGTCTCGTTGGAAAGCAATTTTTTACATGACTGCGGCTTGTGCCTCTGCCCGGTATAATATCTCGTCGATCGTTGAGCGCACGCGCTACGGACGTTTGCGACTACGAAATTACACGTTTTAATTTCCGGCGGGACACGCGTCGGGCACAAGACACACGCACACACACCACCGTGTAGGCGACACTCCGACTCCGCAATACACACATGCTGACGAGCGGGTATCACGAGTGGCCAACAGACCATAAGAAGACGCGGTTCCGGTTGTATCATTGAACGTGGTTACGAAACAACAATAATATTCCATCAAGATACACCCCGTAATTAATTTCCCATCCCGTTTCGTTTGACAGTCCGTCGCAGGAAACGCGATAATGACATCGACAAACCGTAATAATAATATAATGTAGGTAAACGAAATAAACGAGTGGCCACCTAGGTACTTATATACGCAATATTATGGTATAAGCACCGAATATACAGTGCACACCACTCGATGATAGTATAGGTAATATACTAATTATATAAATTCTTATCCGCAGTTAAACGTATAAGCTGTATATTAAACAAATAATGAAAAAAAAAATAAATTAAAAGAATGTGCCCGCTGCAGAAGGGTATACCGTCGTGTCTATACGCAAACTATTATTATTATTATTATTATTATTATTATTATTATAACGCTATTGATGTACCCGGAAACTGGACGAGTGGGAGGAGAAGAGGGGGGGAGAGGATTGAGCCGAGTCTATATACTATGTGTGTTTATATATATATCGTGTATATTTGAATATTTCACGTCGACATAGCTGGTACACGCGTATAGGATATTATTATTATATTGTTTCCTTCTGACGGCATCTCGTTTCTATGCGCGCCTTTGCGAATTTAAATGACAGAACACTTAAACTCATCTGCGGTGAAAAAAAATTTCCGACAAGTTCCTTTGTCTTTCCCTCTTTCTCTCGCTCTCACCTCGTCTCCGTCTCGATGGCACATATATACATATAAACACTGACAACCCTTGCATAAACGCTCGCGCGATCCATATTTAAACGTTAGATGCAATCCTTTCGCGTTCTACATAAGCGCGGCCGCCGTCGCCGCTGTCGGTTCATTAGAAGTAATAATATTCTCGGGACTTAATCGTAGCAGCGAAGCGCAAAAAAAAAATAAAAAAAAACAAAACGGGACGTAAATTATTATTCTTGAAATTAATTTTTTTTCACTTTGTATAAACAAACACGCAAATATGCACAATAATATGCGTTTAAGAAGAGAGAATACTGAATATTCCGATATGCACGTGTATATATATATTATATATATGAGGAGTAGGCACAACACCACGACTGAATATACTATATAATATATATATATATTATATTATACTCTCATAAAAAGTACGAAATTAAAACAATTTGTAATTTCTCCGGCCCGTACTCACGGCTCCAGGTTAAAAGCTTTGTCATTAATATGTACACGGACAAAAGAATTCACATTAATATTCTTCGCGTTGATTACACCCAGCAGCAGAGTTTCGAAAACCGATGCTTGCCGACTGTCGATGACACGACGACTAAAACCCTCTATATAATATTATATTTTTATACATTAAACAGCGTCGTGGTAAGAAACTCCCGTTCAATTTGACTTTAGCCTTCAAAGTTTTGTGGTGCATATTTCTAAGCTTAATATACAGAGTCATGCATGCATTTTTTAAACGAAGGTTTTATTCTAACATATATGTGTATGCAAATAAATACACATATTTGCGACGGCCTTCAAAATATTTAAATTCGTCCTTAATCATATGAATATTTGATCAATAAAAAAAAATAATAACAATATAATAACGATTTTAGACTACTTCGAAGTTTAAAATTACGACACACAAATCATTTACTAATTTGAAATACGAGCTGCTATACTTATACTTTTTCAGACTGACTGACGTCTATCCTCGAGTATATTCATCGAATAGAATAGGACGGTATACTGTTTACCCGAACTCGGAAGTCGATACTCGGGTGTATAATATTATTTCGCATGACGTCGTATTGATGTCCGAGTCATACACGATACACGAAACGACGATGATATTATTGCAACACGAACCACAAAAATATTTTGCCATGTATGAAATAAAATAATATCGTTTGATATGATTTTTTTCGAGACTTCATTTTCGTAAAATTGGTATACTTTTATTGGGAATACTTCCTCAAATTTTAGTATAATCATATTAAATAAACTATTTATTTTATTGACAATAATTTTTTTGTTTTATAGTATATCAGCTTAGGAAAACCGCAGTGCCCATAGCTATCCTGCAGGATACATATATAATCATAAACGTACAAACACCGCCACCTCCGCCATCAATTTCTTTTCAACCTATGATTTGTCTTTCTATCAATTAACCCCTAAAACCCAGCCTCTATATCGATAAACTTCTAAACGTCACGAAGTTTATGAAGAAATCGTATTACAGTATATTTGTGAAATAGGAATCAACTTTTGATAGATTTAGCTTATATCTGCATTTTAAGCTACATGTTCGCCTCTCGAAGATTAAATACTAAAACATATAGACGGATACCTTATATGTGTCTTGTCAGTATAAAGTTTCACGGCTGTATTCACATGCCTTATCTCATCCGACTAAAATAGTGCGACTCGACATAATAATAATGGTATATTATCATCGTCGGCATTATAATATTATTATACACCAGTGCATTGGGACAGCGGTGAAATTTTCTTTTCTTTCGAAAATCGTATTGCTCTGAAACGAAAGCGAAAACAACGGCAGACAATGCATGCAAGTATATAATATTATATAATCGCGATACACACAATCGAAACGAATGGACGGACGTACCGGACAGACAGCAGCAGCCCCGCCGCAGGTGCCATGATCGCCGCCGAGGAATTAATCGAAAATTTCCGCGAAGATTATTATAATAACAACGATAACAATAATAATATATGGTATCGGTTTTTGTTTACTTTCGAACACGGATGACCACCCGGGGGCCCGGTGGCGCGGGCGTGTGCGGTCAGTGTTTTCCTTTGTAGAACAATACTGCGGGGAAACACAAAAGCCTAGAAAGAAGTATCTGTACATAATATATATACACCTTATGATGTGCAGATGTTGAGAGCGATTTTCGTTCGCTTTTCCAATTTTCGAAAAACCAAATTTCGAGTCGACCCTCGTCGTGAAGACCACCCTCACACGTGCTCACGCTCTAATAATATCCGCTGCCGCCGAAAATACCAATCAACCATCGAATTATGCACGCAATAATATTATTATTATTACTTTTTTGACCACTCCAACGCCCTCGGGTTTGAGGGCATAGTATATATATTTATATATTGTGTGTTACGATTGCATCGGGATTATAAAATCCCCGCGAATGTCTTTGCAGTCGAAAATCGAATCTCGCGGGGTGCAAGGCCCCGCGTTATCGCGTGTATATAATAAAATATTCCGTCTGCAAGTGCCGTTTAAAAACGAATTAACGAAATCAAGTGGCCCTCGTCGGCCCCCGGGGCACTCGTCTCCGCCGTCTTCGCGTTTTCGAATATAATGTAAGCACACCACTGCCGATACGGACGACCAGATCGATATCTACCCTCCCCCTCGTCAGCAGACTTCGACCGGTTCTCAAGGAAGTCACACGTTGGTGCGCAATCAATTAACCGTTTGATAGCAATCTGCGAGTTCTTAACGGTACGGCAAACACCCCGCTTTAAAGAGGGGTCGTGGCTCAAACAATTAAGAAAGTCGCGCTTATAGTCTATAGATTAAATCGGCGGCGGCTTATTTGGTATTATTTCAACGCCGCCGCCGCTATACCACCACAGATTGCAGTATCCGCCCGTGAATTGGTTATAATACGTATATAATATAGTGACTAAATGTGACTTGAATAAATAAGCATATGTAATAATATACTAATATAGTAATATAATTTAATATTGCGTGCTAACGAGGATAATGTTTCGACGACCAAATCGAAAACAATATAATAATATGTATACAATAAGCGAAACAACAATAATAATATTTGAACAGAGTAGTGAAATAGAAGAACAGTCCCGTTTAGTCCTGCAGCAGCAGCAGCAGACGACGACGTCGGCGACGGTTGCAGAAGGATAGTGCCATATGGCTGGTACGTGCGTACCTACTTTATATAGGTACGTACACATTTCGTTAATTCGACTCGAGTTCAGCTCAGCGATACGGTCCACGGCAATCGATTTATATAATATGTGTGTTATGTACCTCGGGAGAGAAAAAACCGACGTTTATCGCACGCCCTCGCATATGGCACGTTCCTTTTTCATTATAACGTATATTATTGTTGTGCGTATACGGTTTTTATTTTACAACTATTAGTATTTTGGGTTTCCCTCCCCGTATATCCGCGTCTTTACGAGTGGAAGACCCATATATTATATCCTCAGTGTAATTAATTACTACTAGTATGGCGCACAAACATCACCAATAATTATTATTAAACTCTCCGTCTATAGGGTTTATACTTTATACGATCTCAGGCATACATCGTATATAGCAGTAATAAATAGTATATTAGTATAATATCCTTTAGGGTTTTATTTCAATTTATAATTTCTTGAAGACCACATGACCGCGATAGATCGTCACGGGTTCCTGTTTGTCAGTCGGCTGCCGCCGGCGCATCCACCCCCACATCATACACGTTCAAGCGACATGTGTGTGTCACCGCCACCACCACCACAACAAACATGCGAAATCAAAAAAACGTTTTAAGAGGTTCGCCCCTCGGTCCCAAGACAATGAATATTATATATCAATGGAGATATATTATATATATATATTACCTTTTTCATCCCCAGTTGCACCTTTATTATTATTATTATTTTTTTTTTTTGGGTAAATATCATACCCGCGCCACCCGCACTCCACGACCTTAGCAGTAACCAGATACGAAACATTTGGTCGCGTTTTGTTGGTTAACTTGCGGTCGACCTAAATACTATCGGACACATATGTCTACTTTTGGAAACCGTCATTGATCTTATATTTTTGTTCACCTGCACCGATACCTATAAGGATCCTTGAACCTAAATATATTACATTAGTTTCTTTAGACACCGCCGCTGCTACATTCAACGTCTTTTCATGTGATGTTTTGCATATTTTCCTGACGATCGATGCGAAGAATATTCTCAACAGCGTACGAAATACGAATACGGCGATCGATACAAAAATACAATGCTCCGCAGTAGCCCGGAAAGAAAGTGAACAACTAAATTGCGTTTCACGTGTAAAATTCACATGTTTGGCGAATTACCTTTAAATCTCTCAGAAATCAAAAGCGGAAAAACAAGCTTCTGCCGATTATAGCTAATAATATGAAAACGAACACATTAGTGCAATTTATAAGATGCAATTCGATCGCGTGGGGACCGAGAACCTATATAGTGTATAAGTATAACGTGTCGTGCGCATATATTATAAAGAGGTCATATACGTTTTGAAAAGTCAATGACAAAAAAAATAAAAATACCGTTGTGGAAACGGCGTATGCTCGGCTGCGATTATCCCTTTTTCCCTGTGCTACAAAATTCGAAATTAAAAAAAAAACTTTGCTCACAAAGAAAGCACTCGAACGGCGTGTTTTGTGCGAGGCGGGCAAGATGTTAATCGTAAGTAACCGTCCAATGTTTGCACGGTTTATCTTGGGAGACGGCGCTTGACTTGGCCGCTATCCGGTGATGAGATCCGCCTATCCGTCTGTAAACATTTCAGAGCTCGTCCAATCGCAGCGCGCTGGATATACGCGCATCGCCCGACTATGTATATCATCCTCTTAGTGTGTATAGGTACATCCGTAAGTGCTGCAGCAGCGTATAAAATGTATATAATATTATGTTAAGCGAAAAATGTCTGCGGCTCCACTTCTCAAGATATAGGTATACGTGAGGGTGTAGTACAGGCCACGAATGAGTGTTTTTAATTTTGAAAAAAACATTTGTTTTCGTTTATTGGGGACGAAAAAAAAGTCCAAAAAATAATATATACCTATTCATATTAAAAGCCCTGCACACGCCGCACAACATAAGTATATTGTTTTTTGTCGACAGAAGTTCGTTTGTTTCGACACATATGGCTCAGAAGGTGTGTCACAAAGTAATTAGAACACTATGTAAGTTGTACAGTCTTTTTCCTCTATCGTTATTCGGCATATTATTATTATATGGAGGTACTATATATATAATCGCCGGTGTACAAGTGTTGCGCGGTGTTAATTACAATAGACGTGGTTATGTATATGACTATGAGTATATATTATATACATATAGATACTGTTGTCACTCCTTTTGTCGAGTTGTCGCACCTGTCTAAATCTTTCCACGCTTCAGGATATATATTAGACACTGTTTGCACAACCGGCTTTGAACACTTGTTAAATAGACGTGGAAAATTTAAATTGTGATCCATTTTCGTTTTTTTTGTTTATTTTTTCAAGTTGCCGCCGCAATATTTATGCTTGCAGATAATTCGTAAATAGACGAATATAATAGTAATATTATGTAATTATTGTAATAATATGTAAGCACAGTACAATAATATAATATTTTTTATAAATTCAACGGAAATTATAAACATCAAAAAACGTTAAGGCGTAGTAATCACCCGCTGCAGTAACGTTCAGAGTGCGTACGATGATAAAATAATATACGTTCAATGTTTCTCCGGCCCATAAAAACTATACGCGTCATCGTCCAAAAAAATTGATACCGCCTCTGACCAATAATGTATATATAGACACGGACCTTGGAGACCCAAGTTTTGCAGCTGCTTTCTTCCACACTGCGCCCGTACCCCTTGTCGTGTCGTTGGTTGGCCTAGTGCTGCTGACTATATAATATAACGTCCCCTATTTTTTCCTATACCCGTCACACCCCAGTGCTTCTAAAAGGTGCACTCCCCTTTGCACTATTCCCTCACAATGTGCCTATATGCACTATTAGGTGTACGCTTTCGGGCCGCAAGTCTATTTGCTTTTATGATGATTAAGATTATTTTACAGATCGTATGTTCCGTTTGTCGAGTGTCCAATAAAATTAACGCTAATGTAACAATAACAAAGCAATAGCACGAATAATAATACTACTCGTCGCATAAAATCAATTCGTTGTAGACTTTTAGAGAAGCGCGTACACCCGCCACGGAAAACTCAAAACTCGTAGATAATATTTGATCAGCTAAACACGGACTCAAAATGTATTGTTATTTTATCGACACGAATTATTATACTCTTCGACTGAATTATACGGATAATTATTATAAACCAACGGCGCGGCGAATAGAAAAAAATAAATCTAACAAACTATAGGTAAATTAAAACGATCGGTATTTGTTCGTTACGTTCATTTCTCTGTATGTATGTTTTCCTCTCGTCTACAATATGAAGTGTTTTGGGGCCCGCAGACTGCTCAAATATACTGAACTACTGTAATGACAACTGTCACACGCAATAATATGTGGTGCAAACGATATGTGGGAACGAACGTGTCTTCAGTGTACCTAATATGAATTGTTATGGCGAACTAAAACAAATAAGTATACGCACATACAAAACACGACGAAACAATAAAATTAAGAAGCGGATGTGCTCTGAGAAATAACAAATTCGTTCCTATACGTATAACATACCGTTCTTACGTTTATATTGTGGTCCCCCCGAGTCCGAGACATATGCGTGTAATAATAACAATTATATTACACCGAAGACGTGACGTATATTTTGTCGTATTTAATGTTTTTTCGTCGGTATATTCTTGAAACCGAACTACAACCATATTGTTCGTGTAACCGAACCGCGTAAGCCAATGATTTTAAAAATCGTCGCATAAATATTCACATATAAAAAGATTATGATTACATTTTGTACGTCATCGTCGTCGTTGATTGGATGAACACGTTATGTATACGTATACGCATAGTGAACGTTTACGGTTTTAATTCTAAGAAAATACGAATTTATATAGGTACTCAATACGTTTTAGTGAGGCGAAGAATCTAAAATGGATTATAAAATCTAATAACGACTAATGCGATATGGCTTCCTGTGGAATTAAAAAATGTAATTGGAGATTTTCTTTATCGATCGTATTGAATCGCTCGCGTTTTCTTTTCCGTATAACATATAACCGACATTTTTACGAACGCGTGTGTGTGTGTTTACAAATCAATTTAATTAATTTACTGGTCTTCTTTGTCACACATTTTAATAAAGCATTTAAGCAAGTATAAAAGTCGCAAACGAGGCAATGTAACTGGCGTATTATATAGACGTAGCTGTATATTTAATGTACCTAATTGTTATTTTTTTTTAAATTTTTAAACCTAATATATCTTACGATGAAAAAAAGTGTTTGTATTACCTATTAAATAATACACCTATTTGAATGTATTATTAAGTTGAATTATTAAGCCTAAACTAACAACCATTAATTTAGTCACGTAAAAGGCCTCTCACTAAAAAAAAAAGGTTTCCACAAAGAACGTTTGGTGTGTATATATGATTTGTATACAAATACACTTATTTTTATTAATCCATGTGTATATAAGAACATAACAGTAAGATATTATATCACGTTGAAATTCTTTTGGCGTTTGTCGACGGTCAACTTAAAATCTGGATAATTGTGCTCGATAAATTTTTTCCTTGATGTATCAATAACGCAACCCTCGCGATTAAGAGTATTGCGAAATCATCATCGTTGCTATTATAAGAACCAATTATTATAGCAGGGGTCCAAAACAATAGCGGTACAGCACGTATAACTCGCGGTCGGTGGCATTAAATTAACCACGCGGCGACGATAAAATTTAAATAAAATCGAGGGGGGGGAGGTTGTCAGACGAACAAACTTTATTTGTATGCGAGTTATATTCATTAAGTAATTTACCGGTAGAAACATTTGAAGTAGGTACCTACAATCTACATATAAAATATGTATATAATATAATCACGCACTGCTGCTGCATCGACTATAAAATATATAGTCTTTTAATTTTTCAACATTTTTTTTTTAAAACAGGGTTTAAATGTCAACTTCGACTTAATATTATAATTTATTTCTTAAGGACTGAGGTATTTTTTTTCTTTCATAATCGACGTCCTTAAAATTAACATGGCGGTTTTAATAGGCTGACTCAGTTTTTACGTTAAATAAACCTAGTTATTCATATCATAATATACGTTCAAGTCACTTTTTTTTTTAACTATTTCATTCAGTATAAAGACTGAAAACGTAGTTAATAAATAAAAAAAGTTTGTATCACATTGTTATGATCTGTATTATAGACGAAGTGGTAGATATACCTACTATAAGCTCGAGTTTTAAAAATAAATACCAATACCTATATTATATACTTTCGAAATGTATAATATTGCATTATAATAATTATTAAAACATAAACAATTTCAAAAAAATAAGATTCTGATTAAAAAAAACATACTCTGAGTCTTTTCATTAAAAATATGATTTACCCACGTCCTACGGTATTTTTAAATGTATTCAAATTAATTTAAGATTTAGACATGTAATTTTTTGCTATTTTATAATGAATCCCGCTTGGGTGTTCCGTAATTGGTAGAAGTTTTTTTTGCTGAATATCTTTGAAACGGTAAAATTTCTCTTTTGCCCGTAGGTCGTAGGTGCATGTGTACAATATTATAGGTGAGCGTACACATTATGTGATAAGTATTTGGTTTACAGTTTTATGCGAATTCGTAATTAAGCTATTACATACCATCACCGATGCGAAACTATCAATTGCCACGCACGTGTAAATAAGTCGACAAAATGAAAAAGGATATACATTTCGACGACGCTACCGCAGTTTATAGCGTCAGTATAATATTATTGTAACGGAAGTCGTAACAATACACATAAATTTATTATATCATCGTGTCATAATCAGAAAGAAATCATTTTTCTAATTGGAAAATCGGCAGATATAATATGTGTAACAATACTTATATAATAATATATTCACAATAGATAGGTATTAAATAAATATTTTGGAAAATGTAAATTTATTTATGAGGCTAAAACATTGTTTTAAATTCGTTTGAACGAACCCGTTATGAAATTACTATTAATATTATAATATTTCGTAAACGATATGGTGTATATTATTATGTCGATAAAAGTGTGTCAACGACGACAACGTGCTCAACGAAAAACATTTTCGGGTAAGTCGAGCAGCGGTGGCGACACGCTACAACCCATGGCGCGGCTGCAGCAACCGTGCAAGCCACAACGCAAAAACGATTGTGTGGCGACTCGAAAAATTAGGGGTGGAAAGAAAATACGCCCGCGGTCGTACTTTTTCTCATTTTTTTTTATCGTTCGGTTTCGTATATTTAGCTTTAGTATACTTACGCTGCAGTTGCGCGCACCGACCCCCTCGAAGTATATGATATACATATATAGTTACACCAGTGCTATACTTATATTATATTATGTACATGCATGTATAGCGAGTCTATACATATATACTGCTGCACCACCACATTTATCCTGCGTGACCGTCTTATTATCACGTGTCTCTTTGTGTGTCTCGGGTGCACTTCTTAAAAAAAAAAACTACTGTCGAGTAGGCATCGTATCCGCACCCCATGACGGAGTATGCGTGGGAGAGGAGATTTTTTTTTCAGTCACCCGATGCACGAGGTCCTTAAGGATCGTCGTCGCCGTTGCACTCTGTGTATACGCTGCGTGTATATTATATAGACCTCTTAACGTCGACTGCCTACTTTCGTCAACCCCGCTCCCCTCAACCCGCTCATCGTCATCTGCAGCGGTGTCGTCATCGCTAGCCGACTGCACCGCCACCGTTGACACTTCGCGCGAGTTCTCTCCCCCGATATCGATACGTCTGCAGTTGCTACAGGGGTGATCTTCTTTTGTCTTAACTGAGCGTCGGTATATAGCGTAGGTGGAGGGTTACGACGGAGACGACGACGACTATATAACACAACGATGACGACGAGTATATTATAGCAGAGAAAACGAGTGGAAGAGAAAGAGATAGAGAAAATGAGGGAAACAGAGTGATCGAGAGAGTAGAAGAATAAAGTGAGACAGAAAAGAGTGCAAAAAAAAGATGTGGGGAAAAAAATTCGCATTAAAGATTTCATCTCTTCAGCGTGGCCTATGATTATGTGCGCACGCGAGAGGTAGTACATTAATAATGCCCTCGCGTTAAAATAAAGCTTTTCCCTCCCCCACCTCCCCGGATTAATATCCTCGCGCCATCGTCTTGTTTTTATTCGCGTATTACCTCCGTCACTAGTAGTTGTCGTTGTCGTCGTCGTCGTCGTCGTCATCGTCATTGCAGTACGATATAGATACTTTTATTAAAATATATATACGAGTATATTACATATATATATTTATGTGTATAAATACGCAGGGCATTGATGCATTGTTTCTTATACAATATTATAATATATATATAATACAACGGCTTTCCAAAGTTCACCAACGAAGGAGGAAAGCATCAAAGTTTTTTTTATACAATATAATATTTCGTTTTGATTACAATATGCACGTGAGTCGCACAAAACCGACAGGAAAAAATAATTATAAAAAAAAATAGGATATCAAAAATTAAAACACACTATATATAGGTGTATATGGATTTTTGAATGTATGTCATCAAGTTCCAACACGCGTCAAAATATTCTCGATGAAAAATATTATTTTAAAGTTATGCGCAAGCTCGTTATAAGCGTTTATAATATTTTTAATATTTGTACACGTACTTTGACACGTTTATAATATTTTGAGTACTTTAACACGTTTTCAAAGCGTATAATAATTTTTATTAAGACAATTCGAAAAATTATACAAAGGATTTTTTGTTGATATATCTACCTTTATAATATTATGTAATTTTATATTGTAACTATTTTAATCTCGAAAGTGTTATAAGATTTTTTTAATGCTAACATGTACTGTTATTTTTACTCGTACACTAAATGTAGAACAAATATAATGCTATTACGATCAACAACATTATTTTAATAATTAAATATTATATTTGCCCGTAATTATATGAAATCAAATATTAATTATTAATGAATAAAAAAAAAATGTTAAGGAGCATTGCGTTTTTATGTTTGTCAAATTAAGTAAGGTACAGATTATAATTTTTTTTTAATTTACGCTATAATGTGTTAAACAATGCAAGAAAGACCCTTTAACTTAACGCTTCAAGTATTTTGCACCCAAACCTATAAAACGTTATGGAGAACGCATTAATGTCATTGCAGAGTTTCCGTATTTGTTTTTAATTTCTTAATGCTATATATAAGTAAAGCGTGTGCATGTATACCGTATATGGTATACTTATGAGTATATGAGAGTATAATAATATCATATAGGTATGATAAATATATGTGATATATGTGAAAATAATATATAGTGCGCGTAGGTATATAATAATCGTATTGTGTAAAGACTATAAAGACTAAAGAGTAAAGGTATTATATTATAGGAACATTCAAAAATACATGATAATAATAAATCGAAAACGACGTGCAGTATTTTGTTAGAAATTATTTCACCCATACGACTTTAAGGAATTCGAATTATAAAGAAAAACAGTAAAAAAAATTAAGTGTTTATCGAAATATTGTAGTTAAATGACAAAAAAATATAAAAAACAAACATTGATTCTGTGGCGTTCGATTGTGAAAATCGACCGGAAAAGAATTAAGTGTGTTCAAAAAGTATAGATAATTCGTCGTATCTTACGAATCTGCAGTCGCAGTGAGAAAGCACCTAAAATGAACATCCGACCCGAAACCGAGTACAATCCACACACACGCACACTCATATACAGCCGTTGAGAGATATTATTATTATTATAGGTCGTACATGCAAATCATCACACACGCATTTGTGTGTATAATATACATAGAAGTGTATGGTAGATACATATTATAAGAGGAGCAGGTAGTTAATATGATAATAATAGAAAGTCGTAGTCGTATACGTTAGGGTGAGTGTGTGTACGAATGTACTATACGAGGAGATGACGACGACGATGACTACGGTGACGGTAAGGGTGCGTGGGAGGGACGGGTTCGACGGCGCGGAGAGGACGGGAGGGGCGCGATTGGCGGACGGAAATTTCCGCGTACTTTAACGACTTCCCTTGTTTTGTTCAACCGGCCGCCGCCCGCGTGTTCTTATTGGTCAGCGTTCGCCGCCGTTGCCGTCTTTTCCGGCATACACCGCCGCCGTCGCCACAACTTTCTTTCCACCCCCATCACCTTATATCCGTCTGCCACTGAATCAACCCCGCTTCAAAGCCGTACAACGTTTATAAATCGTATTCGGTATTATAATTTTTTTTCGTCGGATTTTTAGGAATTCTCCACTGCAAATCGGTTTACCCCTTGGCTGGGTGGGACGAGGCAACTAAATGTACGGCCGTGTCACGTCTGTTACTTATACGCACTTGCGTGCGTACGCCGTACTCTACACCTACGAATTATAATAATAATGTTATATTATATCTTTATAAGTTTTTATTTAACACCGATAAGTTGGGAAGGGGACTATGACATAACTTCAAAGGTGTAGCTCTGTTTTTAATTATAAAACAATGTTAATTCATATACACCTGCTCCTTTTTTTGCGAAGACGTGATTCGATGCCGAAGATGTAAATAAAAAGATTTCATCAATCCCCCTCCCAAAAGTCGTTAAACGTAATTTTTCTTTTTTAAATATTCATAAAGTCATATGCACATGCATTTCAACAGTTTGAACTATACCTACAGTAACTATATAATAATATACATAACTCGGCTTAAGTAGTGTAGATGTGGTTTTTAGTGAAACTTATAATTTTTATTTTTCATAAAGATATAGAATTAAATAATAATATAAGATAATTAATTGTATACTTAATATTACTGATCGAGATTATATGACATTATGGGTATGAGGATATAATTTATTTATCGATACAATTCCGACTGAATCGCCACTATATTTTATAATGCTATTTGTAGTACTCAAATTGGATTAAACGTGTTTGAAACCGTATACTAACAATAAGTTTAAAACTGGGCCACTTGTGAAATAATAGTTTTTCAATGGTTTATTGTACCATACAAGACTGGCCAACTTCAATCGCTGTGGTTCTGATGTATTAAAAAAAATTATATAGCAAAATGGTGAAACATTTAAAAATATTTTTAAAACTTAATATATGTGCCTAGGAAATGTTTGATTCTTAAAATATTTATCTTGGCATTACTTTAATGTAAGTACACTATACGAGTCATGACATCTACCGGAGAAACGGAAATTGTGAACTCTGTCGATTCGTTGCATAATATTATGAATGAATAAAATTATCTTTTGTTACACTTACAAAAACAAAGGTGATTTAATTTCCGTACAAATAATTATACTTCTAAGGGCCACCTTTTTTTTATTTGAAAATAATAGATCAACATACAATATCTTAAATGTCTGAAATTACCATATTGTAAATTAAAATGAAATACAACTCCTAGAGCGCGCCACTGATACATACAACGTTCAGTATTATAGACTATGATATATTATAAACTACCCTCCGTCTGATGTAATTCATATTATAAATTTATAAAATACAGTATAACGCAACAAATATGTTTATTTTACAAATAATATATGTTATTAAAATATTTTATTAATTGTTCGCCAGAAAAAAGTATGAAGTTACATGTTTTTTATGTAGTATTATATAAAATAATATATTAAGTTACATAAGTTATAAAATATATTAATACCTAAAATATTATGAAAAAAAATTAATAATTCCTTTTTACACATTCATTTTATTTACGTCCAGTTATTTATTTAAGGTATAAGCTAAAATAATGTCCTTAAAAATACTTAAAAATTACAAATAGTGCTTTTTTAAGTTTTAACGAAGTAACGATGACAAGAATGTAGCAAGCTGCGTTAGGCATTTCTCAGTAAAAATGATTCAAATAGACTACAATTTTGCAATAATCCGTTGCTATTGGATGTAAAAGGTAAGTAATTTAACAATATAATATATTATATTATGTTCATTAAAATTTCTTAAAATTGATAATATGACGATGATTGGTGGGATTTTAATAAAAAAAAAACATTTTTAAAAAAATAATTCAAAAACATAACGGTTTGTTATTTCAAATATTTTAAAATGTAAACGCGATCTTCTAAAACAACAATATTAAGTGCTTATTTTGCTAATAGTTTTAAATTATCATTTTTTTTTTATATAAAAATATAAAAAGTACTTAAAACTTTTATTAATAAAAATGTAGGTAGGTATATTGAAAACTTTATTCATAAATGTAATTTACAATGTTATCTATGAAATAGGGTGCAAAAATATTTGAAGTAGTCACAAAAGAAATCATCAATATTATAGTCTCTATTTTAAGCTATATTTTAGTTTATAATATTATATTTTCATTCCTAAGTTTATTAAAAATGGTTAGTACGTGTTTGCTTGAAAGTTGAAATTAAAAATAATTAGTAAATACACGAATACCTACCGCGGTATTATTTTTTTTTATAGTACCTATATATATTATCGTATCTGTTAAATGTAATTTACATAATATGATGAGTATTAATGAATTTTTAATAAAATTGTTAATTAAATAATGTAGTAATCTATTGTATAAAAAATGAAAAAAAAATAGTATCTATATATTATTATTGTGTGTTATTTGTTCGTTTTTATTGTAAACTTTGCGAAATTATATAAGTTTTTAATAATTTATTCATTAAAAATTATTGAATTAAAAACAATACAAACACAAATAATTTTGTTTGCATAGTTAGCGGTTGGTTACGTTTTTTTTTTTAAAGATTAGGGTATTAGTCAACTTGTCTCATAATAATGTTAATATTGGTCTTAATAAAAAAAATGTTAGACACCGACCTTCCTACTTTATTATTGTTCAAAAAAAAAAAAACAAAACCGGTTCTACCCCTTTTTATTGTTAAGAGATTCGTTTGTATTCAGCACCTAGCACATTATGACAATGGCAAAAATGTTGAGTCGTAAAATCAAAAAAGAATTATTGTTTTGAATATTAAAAAAAAAATTTTGATTGCTTTTTATTTATTTTTTTGTCACGTGTCTAATAAATAGGTTGTTTATTATATTTTGAAATAAGAGGTCGTACCTACATAAATATAATATATTTAAATAAATTATTTAACGTTATTTTCCAAGTAAACAAATTTTCACAATAAACTCTAAGCAGTTGCACCGCGAACATTTATTTTTATTTTTACCAGAACAATAAAATATATTAAAATAAAAAAAAAATATCACTTACTCGACTGATGGATTATTATGATATATAGTGGGCAGCGTGTTGCGGTCGGCCGACGGCGCGAGTAACCTGCAGCTTTGTCCGATTTTTCACCAATACTGCGGCGAGCGAGTAGACGATAGAAAAACAAGTTTAAAAAAAAGTTTAAAAAAAATTTTAAAAAAATTAAATCAAAAAATCGAACGAAAATAAAAAATATATTGTCGACGAAATGTTATAGCAGACGGTAGTAGAACGCTGAGTGTACGAGCCCGCGAGTTGTCGACGGAACGAAAAATAAAAATAATAATATTAGTGATACGAGTTAGTGGTGTGTAATTGTTTTAGCGGGATCACACGAGCGACGGAACGAGAAGACGACGATGTGCCGGCATTACGTTCGCGGACCGAGTGAGAGACTACCGCGGCACTTAAGACTTACGCCGCCGCCGGTGTTGGTAGTGGCGGCGGCGGCGGTGGCGGTGTTCGCCCGACTTTGGCGCCCAGCGACAAGACGCGCGCGGCGCCACGGAGGGCTTTACCCGCAGCTTTTCCGGGCAGGCGCGCTGTGTAAAAAAGCCGCCCCAAGAATGAGACATGTGGACAGGCGGTGCCGGTGCGCGGGCGGCGGCGGGATGGCTGTCGGGCGCCATCTGCCTGACCGGTCGTCGGCCGCGCGAAAACGCTCGTCCCTGATGACCTAACCGCCTGGCTAGCAGCCGCGCCAGTGTCCAGCGCTACGCTCAGAACGCCGTCGTCGCGACTGTTCTGCGCCGACCTATCGTCAGGAACGTGAAGATAATAATAATAATAATAATGCATGAATAATTCTATTATTATTATTATATTATACTATAATAATAATAATATATTCTATAACTACAATAATATTATTGTTATTAAAATATTTAGATTTCGAAGAAAATTCGTAATCTAGATTTCATTTTTTTCCGTCTTACATCGTTTCAACATAAGACAATTTGAGTTATGCAGATTCAATTTTGTGTTAGATGATAGGTCAACCTTTTATCAAACTTAAGGTAAGAAGTTAGAACATTATCAGCTTTTTACTTTTTAAACTATACTTCAATTTTTAAAATATTGTAATTTAAAAATGATCATAGGTAACTCATAATTTATTAAAAATATCGATGTACTTACTACCTACATACAAACAGATTATATTCTAAACTTTGAATTAAATACCTACCAATTTAAATGATAGCTGATAGTCGATACCTATGTCAATAATAAACAATGCCATCTATAGTATTAATTCTAATTTCTAACACAACATTGGTTCAACTGAACGCAAACTAGCTAAGTTTTAGGTTTTTTTTTAAGACGGTGACAATACATATATGCGTGTAATGTCCTCTTAACACCGGGAAGATTGCCATCTTTCGTAAGAAAGAAATAACTATAATATGTAAAGGTTCTAACCGAGACAGACACGCAGTTATGTGGGGCTTATAAAGCAGGAAAGCATGCATTTTGCACGTGTGTATAGTAATATTATAACACAATAGGTTATTGGAGAACAATATATAATATAAAGACAACCGCGATATTTGCTTTCAACTAAAGAGTTTCTACCCTCCAATCAATACACGAGTGTTTATTTTTTCCGTGTTTAGGATGTGTGTGTGTCCGTGTGTGAAACATATTTTTCGAAAGGCAGACGAGATTATTTTATAGAATTTGACAGATTTTTAAATATTCAATTCCAGTGTTAAGTAATATATATTTTCTTTAATATATCCTGAAAACCATGTTAGAATAAATTAATCGAAATTCGTGTGAAAATGATGTAATACTATATCTCACAGTGTCCGCCCACTATTGGATAAGGTTCATCATTACGCACCTTCGTATCGGTTTTTTTTTTACAATTTTTGTAAGCGATAAGGCCAACCAATTTTTTTATAATATAATATTATACTCATATTTTTTCCTGAATATTTGCAGAAAACCACGTTAGATTAATTTTATTCAAATTATGTGATACTATTGCACATTGTCCGCCCACTATTAGATTAGGTACATCATTACGCTTCTTCGTATCGTTTTATTTATTTTTTTTTACAATATTTTTAAGCGATAAGTTCGATTTTAATATAGTATAATATTATACGCTATTATCCGGAATCCAAACGAGTGAATATCGAGCGAGCCAAAGGATATTTTAATATCTATAATATTTATTATTTACAATATAATAAGTCATCACGTCTACAAAACTTTTTCGTTTATGATTTTTTGATGAATAATATGTATTTATTCTTTAGCTGAACGTGAAATATTAGAAGATTTATTTCTTTAAAAACTGCTAAATATTTATCTGTTCGACAACTGCATTACAATAGTTAAATATTATAATACAATGACATATAGGTAGTAGCCAGTAGGTAGGTATCCAGTGGCGTAGCAAGGATTATTAAAGGGGGGGGGGGGTTAAGTATAAATCAAA
>WHPZ01578531.1:0-25196 GCA_016617965.1 Macrosiphum rosae
GTACATTTGCCTTGGCTCTTTTCATTTAAGAACTTGATTTTAATTAATGCGTCTATAATGAGATCCTTTTGATAAAATAAATAATAGATATACGAGATATATTCCGTGACAATTTCATCAATATATTATGCTTGGATAAGCATGGTTTGTAATGCATTAAGTAAGGGAAAATATTTGCACGATGAAAGATAATATTGAAAACAGAATTCTCTCTTAACTAATAATTCATTTTACTCTTTATTTATTTTTGGATTTTAAAATATATTTGATGTTTTATAATTATTAAATATTTAATTTAGTTTAATTATTTTATTAATCAACGAATTTTAATATTAAGCTTTTATATTTTACTATAACTACAGTAAAACAATTACTTAAACCTATAAATTAATTTTATATAGAATTTATGTTGAACATTTGTTGTATAAGGAATGTCGTAGAAACTATCACATATTCAAATTTAAATAAAAACAAAACAATTACTTATGATGCATTATTGTATACCCTGCATTACAGCTTCCATCTTACATGGAACGGAGTCAATAAGTTTATGGTAAAAATTGAGCAGGCTATAGTTTAAAATTAATCTAAAATATATATTAAAAATGTCCATAATTTTTTTTCCTCAATAATTATTAAAAATAGTTCTGGAAATTTTAACTTTTTGTAAATTAAAATTGGTAACGTATGTATTATGTAATATGTTTCTACTTTATGTAGTCTATGTATGTATATGATCGTGTAAAATGAGCTTTAAGGGTAATGTTACAATCATAAATGTTAATCCGTTCCGATATTATTGTTGGCACCTACCTACCTATCTATTAAATTGTATTAATGATAATATAATATACTTAAGTCGATTATGAAATTAAAAATAACGTGTAGGTACATAACGATTAATAATATCGCAATTAATAAGACTCGTGCAAGTTGTTTATTTTCGCATGAATATTATTATAACCTAACCCAGTAGTGTGATAAACCCACGCAAAAATTAATATCTACTTTACAATATTAAATGGTACATGTTGAATAGCAATCAGTAATGTATACGTTTTATAGAATAGTATTAATTATACATAACCGGTATATGTTATTCCATTGACCCTGTCAAACCTTTAATAATAATAAAAGAAAAAATACATAATAAATAAATATTTACTTTATGCAATCACCTGAAGTAAGTTATGATCGAGAAATTCTTTTACAAATAACATACTATAATAATGTTCTAGAAAATCAAATATAACTTAATCAACTAGGTAATTTAGTGTATTATTCATAATTTTCCAGTTTTAATAAGACACACCTATATATTATTACCTAACTAGTGAATACCTGATGTCATAATAATTAATTGATCACCCCATTAAATATCAATATGTAATATACCTAAGTATAGAAATTATTAAAATTATCAATTATATTTATAACACTGTCATATGTATAATATGTATAATAGTTTAAGGAACTGCCTGAACATTTGTTATTTAAATTACATTAGGTACCAAACTACCACAATGTTTCATTTTCAGTTGATAACCTATTAATTATAATTATGGGTAATATATTATATTATGTATCATATAATATTATAGTAGGTACCGTGAATATATTATTATAAACTTTAATAAATCATTAATGGATTGAATATTTAAGAATATATTAATATAATTTAAAATATAGAAGATAACAATTATTAACTAAGTAATAATTAAATTACTAAGAGCTTTTTACAAAAAACTTTCAGAAGCATTATGGCGTACCTATCTACCAATTTTATGAAGTTCCCAAATATTGTTTAATTGAACGTTTGTTATTAACTTATAAAATGAATTGGTAATGAATAAAAAAATTATCTAATATAAAGTTTATTAATTAAATAACTCACTTGTCAGTTGTTATATCAATATATGTATAACATAAAATGTACCTACACTGAAACTTCTGTTATAGTTGTTAGAAAGTAAAAATACATTTTTCTGGTACAAAATTGTGCCTAAAGCTTTTCAAACGCCATACATATATAATAAAATACACGTTTTACACATTTTTCATTTAATATTCTTATTTTTGTTAAGACTTTATTTTTTACTTAAAACAAATCACTATTATTTGTACTTGAATGAATACAATTATGAGTATGAGTACGAATTTGCTTTGTTAATATTATATTAAATATTACGTACTGAAATTGTTTTCTCGCTGCACTTGGTAAAATGGTTAATAGGTAGGTAGGTACTCATAAAAATTTTACAATTCCCTTCTGTACGATAGTAAGTATAAACAAATAAACTTATTTTGTATTTAATTTAACATGACAGAACGGTTTAAACTCATATAAATTATTAAATACAAATTGGAAAATTTAAAATTATGTATTGAAATGTCATCTTTGTCTACAGAAAATATACAATTACCTAGTACCTACCTAACTATACTTAATTATAAAAACATTTTAAATCCATATTTCCAATTTTTGATTACTCCAATAAATATCATAAAAAACATAATAATATATATATTGGCAATCAAGTAAGTGATGTTTGTTCTTCATACCTAGCTGTAATAGTTAAAGAAAATAATCTGTAAAATACATTGACTACCGACATAATATTATTTTTAAATCATCAGTTTAGGGTAGGGGCTTGAACCACAACTATTGTTTTTAGTTCTTATATATCTATAAAATTTAATTTTTTTAAGTTCACGATTTTTACATGCGCTGACATGTACGAAGCGGTCCTCCAAAACGGTACTATTATTGTACGTAATTCTAGGTTTTTCATTATGTTATAAATAAAGGGGAAACTATAAAAGGTCATTATCGACTAAAGTTCCTGTTTGCATTTAAGATTCTAACATGTCAGCGTGTGTAAGATTTCTGGGTGCAAATGAATATTTAAAAAACTACATTTTTATGATTTTTTTTTTAATCTTGTTCTAAGTATACCTAACACAATCATTTGTTAAAATGTTTTTATTTAAACTATAATTTGAGACCGAAGAAGTTGTTTGTTGTCCGAATTTGATGACCTCTGTGAAGTTATAAGTCAATTAAATATTGTAGAGAATATTTTATTAACATCTTCATGCACCATGCCCTCGTGTGAAGGCACGTGATGAACTTAATTCTGTTCAATCGATAAAGCATAATATCAATATTGTTTATGTTTACTCACCTACTATAGGTTACCAATCGATTTTGTTATATAATTGATTTTTAGTTATCTCTAGCAGTAACTAAAATAATGAACATATATAATAGGTATAGTGTTTAATTAAATTATTGTGTTTGGAATAGAAGAGTTTTGGGTAAAAATCGTTGTAAAAAAATATTTTACAAATTTATTTTTCAACTTTTTTTTTGGTACCTACAAACAAATATCATAAAACAAATTGTATGTAACAAGCATACAAATATTTTCCTTTTTTTTTTTTAAATAGATTAATTTATTTTAGTTAATACAATAACTTTTTCTTAAACAACATCTTTATGGTAAATGGTTTTATCAAAAATGTGTATTTCATATGAGATAAAGATTCATTGAATAAGTCAACAATTTATATGCTTAGTAACTTATTGGATGAAGTTTCAATATATTTTTGTTATTTTATTTTAAAATATTACTGATACCTGAATAGGTATACTTGTACAACAATATCCACTTAAAACAATCTTAAACTGACGTAACAGCTCACGTGCTTGGATTTATTATACAAGTATACGTTGTTGACGTGTGACCATTGTTGTTTATCACTAAAGTAGTAACCAATTTATTCTTCTTACAGTAGGTAACAAGTATCTATGAAACGTAACAAAAACATATCGATGCAACACTCGAACTGTTTCATTTCCTTCGGTTTCCTTTGGCCATTTATTAATGGTGTTCCATGGTGAACCTTTTTCCTTTCTCTCGCTCGGGAATTGAACACTTTGTACGCGCTGGATCTGAACCAAACGCATTTAACGAAGCTAATAATTTTGCGCTAGGTCGAAATTTCGTCCCGACCGGAAACTTTATTGAAGACACCGCCACCCAGCCGAATTATAAAGGTTTTGCTGTGGTCGGGGGTGTTGGGGGTGGTGGATGTTGGTGGGGGTGGGGTAGTGATATTTATATACACATCACCGACACAAGGAGATTTATCCAGGAAAATATATTTATATATATATATATATATTTACCGTACATTATGGTTTCATTGTAAACACTTTACACACCAAATGAACGTTATATGACGGATATCAGATTGTACAGTACCTGTACACCAATATTTCTATAAAACAGGATTGAATTACAAAAATTAATAATCTAAATACTTATAAAAAGTATTCTAGCCCGTGTCGATTTTACGCGTGTACAGAAGGAATGCTCAAATCGAATTCGTATTAGTATCATTTTACACTATATCCTTACTACGTTTTCTTCAAATTACAGAGGTATATAGGTAGTAGGTACCTACTATATAGTATATAATATACTTATAGGCTATATTTCAATCGATATGTTCAAAATGTTATACAGAAAAAATGTAAATTGATCTTGTTAAAATTACTAACAACCTTTTTGAACTATTTTCCTGCAAATACAATATACCAACCTGTATATTTTATTTTGAAATTTTAGTGGAATAACATAACATTATTAGTATTGATTTTCACTGGCATATAATATAATGTACACATTCAAATAGTATTGAATAATATTATATAATAGTATATTTTTTGGGGGTTTCATCATTTCGTTTTGTATTAAATTGGGTCATTATATATTAATATAATTTATACCTATATAGGTACCTTATTTTATTCAAATTACTGTGTTAGTATAACAACAATTTAATAAATGTATAATTGAAATAATTTAGCTTAATTAAGTGTGAATTAAGTAGTTTACTCAATCTACTATTACTGTACCTATTAATGAAATTATATTAATATTATATTATAATGATTAGATAATAGTATATTTTGAATGGTAGTAAAATTCACATTAGTACCTATATGTTTATTTGGTGTTTGACATTTAGCAAACAGTTAGCAAGTAATATTGGCGACAACTATTTGTTAATCAAACGTCATTTATTTGTCTTGTGCTTTAATAAATTTAATTATTGAAACAACATAACAATAATTTATAAATTGATCTTTTATAATTGTTTATGTGTATTACTGATTAGTGATTTGGTACTCTCGCTTATTTTACTACTGCGTACATGCTGTACAATTTTGTACTGTGTATGATTATTTCATTATAGGTCTATATTCAAATTATCTATTACCACTATATATTACAATTGTACCTAGTAAGATAATTATATAAAAAAAATTAAACATTATGAAATAAATAACTAATCTATCCACTGTCTAAACATAATTATATATTGTACTACTAAAATTATATAACCTATAGTAGGCCCAAAAATAGTACGCCTACAAGTACCTACTAGGTATATAAGTTATTCATTAAATTTTAACTAATAGGTATATTAGGTATCCTTCAATGAGACTTTCATTGATATTCAACAATTACACAACCTATTGACTATTAAACTATGTAGGCAGTGTTATATAACACGAATCTATTGGTTTTGAATAACTAGTTATTAAGTGCAATATATTTTAAATAATTGTATTTATTATTATATTTTAAGGAGTATAATATTATTGTATTATATAAGAATGTAGGATAAACTATTTTCTATTTAGATACCAAAATAATAGTTCAAAAGATCCTCTGATTAAAGGGTGCTTATTAGTAATAACATTTAATAATCATTTTTTACAGTCTCAAACAAAATTATGCGTTTAATACTTAACCTCGGTATAGGGAGGGAGGAGTAAAATTCTCAGTACTTTTCTTAATATTTGGAAAAAGCTAACAATAAATAGCAGAAAAACGGGAATATTCACTCTACACCAATTTTTGATAAGTTTGATTTTGTTTTTTTTTTTAATTGCAATTCATTAATAATATAAACTTACTTGAAATGTTCGCATTAAATTATAATATTATAATTTTCTATTATCGAATAAAATATAATTTATTGGTTCATTCCAAACTTATTTTAATACCTATATATTGAAATTATAAACGTTTTCGTTCTTTTTTCGATGTAATAATATGTTCATAACATGTTTGATTTCTATTAAAAATATAGAAAATATAATACGAGGATCCTCGTATGGCAATTTTAAAATATTCGAGAGGACTGGTGTAGAATGGTGCTTGGCTGAAGTCACTAATGTTCTGAGGTCAAGCGTCGGCCGGCGTTGCTAGCTTTTGGATGGGTGACCATCCATTTTTAGTGACAAATCTTCACTCCATACACAAAATGTGTTCCAAACCAACCGTACCCCCCTCCCCCCACACACACAGTAAAAACCATATAATAACCATGTAGTTATATGATTGAAATTTAAGCATTTTGTTGTAAGAAATGTATTAAATCTTGAATGTTAATACGTCTTAATGCTTGAAAATGTAAGACAAGTGAGTAAATACGAGTTCCCTGTGAGTTATTCTTATATCAATCTTAAAATATTTTAAGTGGATAGGTACATACAAAACAATAAAACACTGTTGTTGGAATTTAAAGTTAAAATACTGCTTAGAATAATTACAGTGAAAACAATTTGAATTATTCATTCTACGAACCTAATCACACCGTTCTACGGTACTTTGGTTTCGGTATATTGACTTACAAGTTAACAATAACAGTATGTTATTTATAGTCAATATTATAATAATATAATATGGTATACCTACGATGTTTTTGGACAAAATAGTTTTATAATATCACAATAGGTATACGATCCTAAGAAATAGATGGTGATCTACCCTTCGTTTTTAACCAAAACATGTTTAATCTATTAATTTTATATTTTAAAGAAAATGAACGCATACCAACTAGTATACGTGCCTTGTACATAAACACATATTACATGTATAATGTATGTTGTATACGTTTATTTTTATTTATGACTTTGAGTCATAATTACAGGTGTGAAGTATATTTTACTTAATGTTTTTGCAGACTATAATGTACACGTAAAATAATATATAAGGATGTAATTTACATAGGTACTAGTTTAATGTATCACACATTCACACGCACACACACAATCTAGCAAAAATATGATTATTATCGATCATAATATGCCGCGTATAAGTAAGGGTGTGGTGTTTTTTATTGTACTTATATACTTATTTGTATTATTTTTTTTAAAAACAAAATAATTAAATTAATACAGGAGCCTTTTGAATATTTATTTACATATAAACATATTATTGGTATCTTATTAAATTGAACTAAAAATAATAATATTTAATGTATAGGTATTAGAATATTTTGTTAGTTTATTTGAACCGTATAAATTATTAACGAGGTAAACTAATTAGTGGGTTTATATTGTATAGAATTCACACAAAAATTTGGTGGCAGATGTAATTGTCGCGGAATTATTTTTTTCTCTTAGTCTTAGTTTGATGTTGTGACAATCGTGTTGTAACTCTCATGTGTGTTGGCAAGTCGACATTTTTGTCTTGATTCGGAGCATTATCAGCATTTCGAAAGAATATTGCTGTTACGCCGCAAGTGCCAAGTACCGAACATTTTCTGTTGTTTTTGAGATGCCAACGATGTAAGGCGCGAGCGCGAATGTTCCATATACATACATAGATAGGTACTCGTATAGATTGTTGATTGCTGTCTAGTTTGCCGAATATTGTTTGCTGGTTGCTTTTCTTTCGAAAACGCCACGCGCTCTAATGATGTTTGGTATTTTTCTCTGAGTTTGTTTTTTATAATATTTGTTCACTGCAGGAATTGCCGCACTTCATTTCGTGGATAATCTCGTTTTTATTTTTAAAGTGTCGGTCTGATCTATATATATACACACTATAACGTATCTCGAAATCAAATGGACACGTCGCAATATTATTGCTTGTTTGCAGGATAACTAGGTTGAACTTATTTTCGTATCTACGAATTTGCATGTGGTGGGAAATTCGTGAAAATACTACAATAATTTGTTTATGTCTATCATCAATCAGTGCACTATTATACTGTTTAGTCACGGTTTTAATATAAGCGATATAATAATATAATAATTTGAAACGGAACGATAATCTCGAAATCGATTATAATAACAGTAAACAAGAACGGTACAATTATGTCAACAGCATTAAATCAAATATTAATTCAGCACACAACTTACAATGTTGCAGTGTATTGGTAAAAGGTATATATGTACCTAAACAGTTCTAAATAAATGGTATAGCTGGGCACATATGCAATGCTTTGGGTGATTGTTTAGATTTTCGATAATGCTCAATATTATATTTGAGAAAATAATTGAATAAACGAGGCCTACTCATGTCGTCATTCTCACTGCAGTCTTGTAAAATATTCGAATACAAGTTCGTCGAAAACTAATGTTATGTTTTTCTATAGTAAAAGTAGGTTATAACAATGTTTACAGTTCAAAAAATACCACATCAAATTTTTTATAGTTTCTGTATTGGAATTTTTTAAGAAAACTGAAAATCTAATAATTTTGAAATAGTTACATATTAATAGTAAGTTAATACTACTTTTTATTCTATTTTTTTCATTAAAATTTTATCTATATTAGTTGAAATATATTTGAATGCATAATGAAATATTATGTGAACATATATTTATCTCTAAATAGTCAGACATGTTATAGTAATTGTTAAAGTCTATGGAAAGTAGTAACATAATAGGGTACCTATATCGGTGTACAATATACATACATATTATATAGCATAAAATTAAAAAAAAATACTTGTATTTCTATTCCAATACTTTATGAGTATTCGTAAAATACATTTTTATAATAGTATTTTATAAGTATTTTTAATACTTTTTTTATTCAAATACTAGTATTAGTTTCTTAATACTTTTTTAAAAGTATTTTTTACAAGACTGTCACTCTGTGTGTGCATTATGTGTATGTGTATAATATTATAAAATATTAAATGCCACATAAATATTTTGTATTTTATTTGGAGATAATGTATTTGATAGTAAGCGTGAACTTATATTAATTTCCATATTAAATTAAAATTCAATTAAGTTTTGTACAGTTTTTCTTATGATGTCGACATGCATTTTCAAACATTTGTTTGTTCGCCAAAGTCAATTCTTTTGCTTTCAAAGAATAACCGTATTGTACGTGTCTTATATTGTTTTTAGTTTATAATACATAAAGATTTCGGTTTTTTTTTCATTTATTTATTTGATAGATAACAGAAGGACAAAAGGCGTCTACGAAACCGTAGACGTGACCAACATTTTCTGTTCGAACAATGTCATCAAGTTTTTAATGTGGTTTATCAATTTCGAAAGCTTTAACGTTTTTAGGATTCCAAATTGTTTTAAATGATTATAATGGAAGGAATAAATACATATATATTTTCAAAAATAGATACAAAAATAGATTATTTTTAGTTATTATTTATTGAGTATTACTTTTAATAATTTAATTTATTTTCGACTTGATATGACTTTTAAATAAATTCCACAACAGTTAAATGCATAATTATGTCTTTATGTATCTCTTCTCTCTGTCTCAGACTGTTTTTCAAGTATCAATGAAAAAATTATACAATAATAAAAATAACGTAAAATAAATAAAATTTGTTCATAGTAGAAAAAAATCACCATTTTTGATTTTAATCAAATTTAGGAATAATATATTGATTTTACAATGATCTTTTTTCGTTTTCTGTGGATACATTTATTAACAAATATTAACATGAAAAAGTTTCATACCTATGGGATGTAGCCATAGGCTTAAATTCTAACAGTTTTAAATTGAGTCTAGTTGGTGTGTTAATGTGGTCATTTTTCTGGACTGTTTCCCTAAACGGAAATAAAATCTGATGCCTACCCACGAAAAAATTTAATTACATCACATCAGGTACAACCGTTGCTATAAAACAGTTGCATTCCGCTCAGAAAAGTTTCACAAATGCAATCTGTCTTCTATAAGCTTAAAATTAATAAAAACAATAATAATTTGCCACTATATTGAGTTGAAGTGAGTCTTCAACAACAAGTTTCTGTTTTGTATTTGTCTATTTATAAATATATATAAGTTGTCGTATTTTCGTTGGTTTTAAAAGTAAACATAGTAATAACAATTTGTTGTATTATTAAACAAGCTATGTAAATATGTAATTAATTAATTATACGATCGTGCATTATCAATCAGTAAATAGTATACATCAGAATAGATATAAAATTATAATCATCAATTGTTTTGCATTTAAATTTATAAAATAGTAAAATAATATGTTTCCAACTATCTCCGGTTGCCAAATTTAATTTGAAATGTTAGTACACCAAATTATGACACCCGAGAACCCATTATAATAAGCCACAAAACTTAGTTAAAATATTTGATATTTCTTCAAAATATGTACTTTTTGTGTACGAACCTACTTAAATGTAGGTACTAGCACATAGCCCATTAGAACAAATATATATTCAAAGTATTCAAATGGCTTAAGTATGTATGGTAAAAGCTCTATATTTCTTACATCAACTGTCGCAATTCGTAGTAAATTATTTTAAAGTATTTATTCAAGGTGATCATGGTATATATTACCACTTACCATGTGTTTATGTGTATTTAATATGTACGAGTATGTTAATTTTCTTTAAAATACAGAATTATTACATTTAAATTGTTATGATTAAAAAGTTACTAGTATTGATCATTTGAGCCTATAATATATAATGATAATATTAATATAGGTAGGATTTATACTATTATTATCCTCCAACTATAATGTTTATTAGATTTCAAGTGTATTTTGTCATTTAGTAGATCACTGTAACGGATGATAATTCAATGACAAAATATAACTGTATTTATACCTATACTATTATGAAAAACAATTCTGAGCCGAAGAGACGAATTCATCAGCATCGAAGTAATATTTATCTATATTATAGACTATAAAGAATAGGGTCATCTAATATTAAGTTCTTTAAATTCAGTAGGTTGATGTGTTGAACTAATTTTTGCCAAAAAAATTGCTTATACTATATCATATTATTATAGTATAATAATATTATTAGAGGACTTCACGTCGCTCGTCGCCAAGTAATTTGTAGACTTTGTAATAGAATTAATGCATTCATAAAATATGATTATATTTTGATATTCCTGAGTCACAACTTAAATAATTTTTCTTAACAATTATATTCTGTTTCTATTTCCATTTTATAATAAAAATTGCAATTTTTTCTATATTATAGTGATATAATATGTACATAGGTAGGTACATTATACTTGTTAATTATTATTGTTACCTATTAACTTATACATGGCCACATGGTAAAATATAGATTTCAATTAACCTAAACATTATAGTCATGCTATTCGTGTAAAAAATAATTGTAGGTACTTACACATAATGACAAAATATGTGTGCATATAATATAAAAAAATTTCCATTTTCAACTTCTGTGCACTGGGGAAATCTAAATTTTAAATGTAACTTGTAATTTTCAAAAGTGCCGGGAGAAACAAATAAAAATTTAGGAAAAACGGCAATTTTTACACAAAATTGGTTTTCGAAAAACTCGATTTTGGTTTTTGTTGTAACTCTAAAATAAATGACCATAGATACATGACATTTTCACTGAATGTTTATACTAGCATTTTCTTTACAAAATAATATTTTCAAAATATTTTGACTTACTTTGAGCTGTTTACTGACATTTTCAGTTTCAAGGTATTCGTCTATCCAAGATTTTAAAAATTGAAACTTAAATGCATATAAAAATCATAGATTGGTACATGTATTAACAGAACCGTTCTGTGGAGGGGTGGGGGCAGGACCATTTATAACTGGGCCCCATTGCAGAACAATTTCAGATGAACTTTTAATTTTAATGTCGATTACATAATACATATGATTATTATTTCTTGGCGTACCTACCCATTACTCATTAGGGCCTATCTATTATTACTAAAAATTTATTTATATTAAATTTAAATAATATTTACACACAATTTTTTTTATGTGGTTTCTAATTTTTATGTTAATTATATTATAAATAGGCTACTTTTTGGTTGTCTTAAATTATAATAATGAATTTGTTTTGTTTTATTATTTTGGCCATACTAGAGAGCTAATAATAACAATAAGAATATCCAATTTACTTTGTAGAAATTCGTTAACTAATACAAATATCGATATCGTTGAGTTGGTTGGTGATTATATTATTTTACTGATATTATTTGTTTTTACTTATTAGCATTACAAAATAGATAGGTATCATCACAGTTTATTGATAAGCGTCCTCCGCCCCTAACTTCACCTATATCGTAGTTGTCTACTTCTTATTGGCTGTCAATCATATGCATATAGAAAATAGAAAAAAATCAACCTATCAGAAGTGGAGCACTACAACATTGGCCCGAGGTGGTGGAAATGCGCATACTGAAAAAAACTATAATTATTATGGTGATGATACCTATCAAGTTTTTTATGGTTGTTAGTACCTACATTTACCCATCGACCATAATTTAATGTTCAATATTTTCACTAGGTATTGCTTATTCATTGTTTACTGCTTATTAATTAGTGTCGTATGGATAATACCTATAGTTGGGCCAGTGTTTTATTTACTTTAATACCGAAGATCTTAAGTTACATTAACACAGAAATCATTAACTTTAATGACCCTGTTTGGGAAAATATTCCAACATTTTGAAAATCATAATGACTATTTTTTTATTATCACATCGTGTTATGATGATTGAGGGCCCCCCGCATTCATTTTTCCCTGACCCCAAAAAACTTTGGAACGGTTCTGTGTACCTACCTATTAGTGTATTGCATAATCATCAATGAAATATGCCAATATCATTACGGAGTAATAAGTTCTAACACATTCAACATTATTTCATAACATAAATTGTAGACTATTGTAGATTTTTAAACACGTAGGTACTGATATCTAGTAATTAATGTTATGTATTAATAATTATATGCATTTATAAAAAGTAAGATATACTTTATATATGATGAACGTGTTTGTGCATATGAACATTATTACCTCATAACTTTAATCTGTATTTAGCTTTACATACAAGATATCAAATCTTAATATTATAGAGTTAATTATAATATAACAATTTCTTTTCAAGCTTGGTGCCAATTAATGGCAGGCTAAAGAGGACGTGATACTCGTATGTGTAGTCTCCGTCTTACAAGTGCGTACCATAGAAAATTCAACGGTCAGCAGAACATGTGTAGCTCTGGTAATTAAAAAAATAGAGTGAATTGACCTCTTATAAAATCTAAAGGTAAGATTATTATTATTATTTAGGCAACCTAATGGGTTTTTTTTATTATATTTTAATTTTAAAGCGAGTTATGAGTATTTTAAGCTCTACATACAATTTATAATTTTGAAATACTCATAACTTGATTTAGAATTAAAATATAATAAAGAGCCCCCATAATATTGCCTAGATAATATTCTTACCTTTAGATTTTATAATATTCACTCTAATTTTTAAACTAACAGAGCTACACGTGTTATGCTGATGAATGCTGAATTTTCCATGTTACGCACCTGTAAGACAGAGACAACACGTCATGCGGGTATCACTTAAACATATTTTCAGGGCAACAATCGAGAAACTAATTTCACTAATTTCAGTAGGCACTATACTGAATTTATATAATAATATATAGTGTTCCAATGCTAAATCATTTATTTTAATTTTCAATGTTAAAGTATTGTATTTTACAGGGATATTTAGAAAAAACTTGTTTCCGTCTACTTTCTAAATATGAACATTAGGATCAGACCAGTAGTAATAACTAAACATTTGGATTAAATAATCATGGTTATTATATACTGCAATATAACTGCGCAATATTTGCCCTTGCGTCTATGATAGTTATTAGGAAATTCACAGTAATAAGAAGTGATTATAATATGGCAGTCTATTACCTATAATCATAATATTTACTTGGTTATTAGAAATGTTATATTATATAATGTAAGTCAATAATCTCAACATTCTTAATAAAATTAAATAAACAACCGAACTGTATTTTTCTTTACTGTCAGTGCTGTACATATAAATACAAAAAAAGGTGCTCTGCTGTACAGTAGGTTACAAGTAGGTCACTGTATAATGGTTGGTATTAAATTTGAATTTGATGATATATCATTGTACAAGAAAAATGATTCTGAGCGGAGACGGTATGTCAGTCTAGGTATAAGACATATTATATACTTATCTATGGTATTAAAAAAAATTGACCAATAATGAATTCCAAATTAATCATATCGCAATATCCATTAGGTACTTATAACGCGTTATACACCAACAACAAACCCTGAAACTATCATAGATATATAGTAGTATACTTTAGAAGTTTCAAGTTCCCACGAATAATATTATACAATCACAACAAAATAACTAAAATAATTATTCTAGGTTTTTAATATATAATTTCGTTCATATTTGAACTTAAAATAACTATAAAAATGAACTGTGCTAATGTAGTTTTTAGATTTTTTGGTAACAGAATTAACTACTCGCGTGGAATCTTGTTTAAAATTTTTAATCCTTAGATATAAAAGTTGATCATTTTATACATTTTTAACTACAAAATAATTATTCAATTTTAAATTTGAGAAATTTTGTCAAAATTCGATCTTTAAATGCTTAAAAAATAAAATTGTGCCTATGTATTTTTAATATTTTTCAACTGAAATTGTAACAATATATCAGAAGCCTTGTATTAAATTTTTACACTTTTTGGCCCTGCAGATAAAACTTTATTGATGTTTATAGAAAAAAAAACTAAAAAAAATTAAAACTATAAATGTCCGTAAACAGCTCAAAAAGCGTCAAAATATTTTCAAAATTGTATGGTGTATAGGTAATATTATAAACATTCAGTGAAATTTTCATGTATCTAGATGAATATCCAATGTTGTGAAAATTTGAATTTCAAATGCCATAAAATTTGAATTTGATTTTCTTATAGACATTTTTAGGTAGATAGTCTTATAAGGAACATTTTAAAACCTTAAATTTAAAAAGAAAAATTTTTAAGAATTCTTAACTCAAAATAATTTGCTAATTTTCGTGATTTTTCCATGTTTTATAAATTTTTGAATTTTAAATTCTTATAAAAAAAAACTGGGACTAAAGATTTTTAATATTTTTCATCTGCCTTTGAAACAATATACTAGAAGCCTTCTATTAAATTTTCAAGCTTTTTTAACCAACAAATCAAATTGTATTGTTATTTGGGCCACTGAATCATATTGAAGGAGCTTTATTCAGCTCACTATTGATTGATTTAATGTTTAGTTTAGTGATTGAATATGCAACTTTAAATTAGCTAAGGTGTAATATATACGTGTAATAAGGTTATGTACTTGTAATAAATGTATTAATTGAGCGAGAAACTAAAGTAATATAACATTATATGTTATATCCAGTATCAGCCAATCTCAGTCATTAAAAAAAAAATACGTTTTCCCGTCAGATATCAAAGAATTGCTTTAATTATCTTTTCAATTATTTTTTACAATTAATAATTATATTAAAAGTCACAAAGTAGGTATACAAGCCTGAAACATTAACTGGCAGGAGACTTACTAGTTAACCTCACCTAAATATTGCATGTAAGAAATGTGATTATTGAATGTGCAAATTATACAACATAAAATATCAATTATAGTATGGATAACAAAATAAAATGCGTTTTCCCTGATTATTAATTACTCGTGTTTATTATTTAAAGAAAAAAAATACAGTAAACATGTATACAATATTATAGTACCAATACGTCTTACCTACTACATTAAACTATATAGGAACAGGAGGCTTTTTAAGCTTTTTAATAGTAACACTCATTAGTCATTATATACATATACGTTATTAAAAGTGTAATTTTAAAATATAACTCGAAATAAGTTTAAAAGACCATTTCAGAAAAAAAAATATATTATTAGTTTTTGAGTTACAAAAAAAAAAAAAATCGATTTTTTCAAAAATTGGTTTAACCTAAAAATTACAACTTTTTTTTTAACGCTTTCTAAAAATACTACTTGGAACTATGATTTTCAATATATAATTTTTTTCTGTCTGTCAGTAAAATTTTGGATACTAAAAATACTCCGATTATCGAGATCATAATTATTTTTGATAAGTTACTAATAACTACAGACCTTTAAATGTTCACTAAATATTTAAATTAGCATATTCAATGAATAGTAACACTTTTTCAGCATTGAGACATTATTAGAAATTTACAGATTTTTTAAAAAATATTCTGGATAAAAACTTAACTTATATAATTATAATAGTACATTTGTGTCTCACGTGTAAAGATAAACTATAGATTCAATGTAAATTTACCAAATAACTCAAGATGCAAGTAGAGGTCCCATTATTTTGTTGTATATCTAGTATTTCCTAAACACTAGTCTTTGGTAGGTATTAAACCATTAACTAAACTGTAATCTGTTAAGAACATTATAATTTTTACTTTTAGTCTAGTGTTAGTATTTATATATAATAAATAAATATTTGTGTTTGATTAAAATCTGTTTTTGCTATCAAAATATTAAGAATATGAGTATATAATAATCACCCGTCACCATTTTAAGATTTATAAATAAGACAAGGAAAACCGAGTAAAACGTAATTAATTTTTTAGTGCTTGGCTTTTCCCCACTGATGAAGCTCAGCGTTTAATAACATTTTTCTATTATAGTTAATTTTCAGGTTGCATTAAAAAAAAAAAAAAAATTAAAAATAGTAATGACTACTACACACCTCACCACCTGGTTAATTTGCTTGTAATGCCTCAGATTGAAACTAGAACCATGACAAAATTTTCATTATATTAAATAAAAAAACAACCCGACCACACCCAGAAATATTAATTTACTTTAGTGGGCGTTCCAGCACATACATATATTTACCCCAATTCCCCATACACCTTCCATCGCACTACTGATCATTACCTCTCATCGGAATATTATTAATGAATGTTTATTTTGTATCCTATAATCTCGGGGTTGCTGAGTGAACCTTGCTGCTTTCGCTGTACTGGGTTAACAGCGTGCTAATAAATAAACATTCGTCGGTTAATGTGATTAATTTAACAAATAATGTGGTAAAATGACGCTCAAACGAGTTTTTAGATGAACAACATGATATAATGTTTGTTTTTTATGTAACAACAAAAAAAAAAATAGTGAAACTGTCACTATCGAATCCTCATCAAGATGCTTATCGTTTTCTAATCAAATAAAAATCTGAAACACGTTTTAATCAATAACATTTCAGTCACTCTATTATTATATATATATATATATATATATGAGGTCATATCAATCTTTTACAAAATATGAATATTCACTTATCCCAAAAATGTGAATTTAATTTTCGCACTTCAAAAGTAGGTATAAGCCAACAAGACAGGTGTACAAAGAAATTGAAAACAATTCATTTTTATTTTATAAAATAATTATATTAAAATTGTGTATATATTCAGAACAGTGGATAGCTGAATGTAACATCAATAACATACAATAATAAAATATAGCATGGAAGAAGTAGTAAATTAGAGACTTATGAGTGAGAATTAGTGCTTCTAATTTCTATAATACCGTTAACCGTTTTAAAATTCCTACAACCAAAATTTATTGCTATCATGGAAATCGAAAATTCACCTATTATGCTATAGGTCATAGGATAATAATATACGCGTCCATTAATAACGTACATAATCGATAAGTGGTCATCAACAAGAAAAAAAAAAAATTTTAATGAGAAAACTTCGTAACATAAATATACCATATTATTACAATCAAAAAACAAATACGTTCGAGAGATGTAAAAATGGGGATCTAAAAAAAAAGTTAACGAATTCAAAAAAAGTAACTTAAAATATCGTATTTATCAAATTCTGTCAAATAAAATATTAAATACCCAAATAACCACAAAATGTCTATAGTGTGAAAAAGTTATATATTAATGTGAACACAATAAGATAAATTACAAAAAAAATAATACATTTTTGTATGGAAAGTTTAGAATAAGAAGAATGAAGATGCAATGAAAATGTTGGAAAATAGATGTGTGTTGAAGTTTGTTTGTTTTAAAGTAATGTCACTCTGTCAGGAAGCTCACCGAATGCAGGTTAATCATTAAATAACATATATTTTATAACGCCTGAAAAGCATAATGTTAGTCAGTAATATAGTAAACATTTTGAATTCAAATATTTCGTTTAAACGACTTTCTCTATAAAACAAAACTTTTAAAACGTTTAACCCAAAAACTTCTTAAAATAAAATATATACATAAAATAATTAAGGGATTCGGTCACTGTCATAGTGAAGTACACAACATAATACAAAATATCCTAAAACAACGTTGTAACACATCAAGTTAACCCTCCGGAGCCCAATCGAAATTAAAAAGCTCTCTAGTGTACCGTCAAGTTTTATATTTCCCTTAGCTAACTCAATTAATGTTTATACTATCACAGAAATAGCTTTGACATGAAAATGATCAGGTTTAGTCAGTTTAGTATCCATTTATTAAATTGCAGGTCATATGTTTTTTTTTTTTTTTAATTTTCTGCCAATTTTAAACAGTAAATTGAATATAAAACTACTAATTTCTCGCAATAAGAATAACAAAAACTTTTACATATTACTGTCATAAATTGTAATAACCATAATATTATTTATCCAAAAATATTATAATTTAAATTTCATAATTTTTCTGAATTTGTAGTTATAAGAAGATCTTAAGTTTTAAATAGCCCTAGTATTAGTAAGGTGATATTTAAAGTTATATATTCAATTATTTTATTCTGGCGTACATAAAATATTGTGATATAGAAGAACAACTTAAATGTAAGGAAATACAAAAATCATTTAAATATAAGCAATGCAAATTGTATAAACGATATAACTAGCTAATTATACAACAAATTTTATTGAAATGAATAGTAAATAATCTGCAAGAGACTTGATAATTCAAATAATTTTCATAAATCATAAGTAACATGAATTATTTAAATACTATTCGATATTAAGAAATATGTAGATGTAATCATTACATAGTTTTCATTATATGAATAAATTAATTGAGTTAAATTATTTACAGATATCTTGTACTATTGTTTTTCAAAACAGTATTTACGTTGCATGGCCGCTGTGTAATACTCCAGTTCAAAGTTTGGTTATATATACCAACAATATGATTACAAAAATAGCTGCTCTTGGGAGGATCAATGCGTTCTGAAATGTTGGATTTAAACTTTGTTTATCCCACATTATTACATTAATATTGAGGGAATTTCAGAAGTTAGGTTTTGGCTTCTTGGGGAAAATTGTAATAACTATCAGACTATAATAATTATTGTAACATTAATTACTTCACATTATACACGGGATACAAATATAATATGTATGCTATAAAATGTAACGAATATAATATTTTTTCTCATAATACACCAATGCATTAAGGTTTAAAATTTTTTTCTGGGGGATTATGATGAAAATTACGATAAGAGAGAAAAAGTTAATCCCTGATAAGAAATAGTAAAATGCAGACAGAACCATAGGTGATAAGGTGTAAATCAGAGAACTTTCCAGCTAAATTTTCAGATAGTAATACATTTTGCCGGTGACGGTTTTTTTTTTTTTTTTTAACAATTATTATATTATATATATCTATATAGCCAGTAGCCAGTTAAGGCACAAGTAGCCAGAAACTTCATGATTTGGTGTGTTCCAAAATAAATTGCAGAAATCTATTGTGAAGATAAATATCAGACTATGGCCCATATTATGAATGGATGCTGTGAACTGACTTTTAAAATATGATTAAAATGAATGCTTAATTTGGCAATGTAGAATAGGAGTTTCCAAGAGATTTTTTTATAAGGTGAATTAATGCTAACAAATAAAACATATACAACAATACATTAGGTTTCAGGCACCTATAATGCACCTATAGCATTTAAATGTGTTATTTATATACTGCAATATTATATTATAATTTATAATAAACATAAAATAGATATCTAAATGCCTAAATATATTTCATTTTATTTTTAATTGAATTTATTTGAATAAAACTTTGATAATACGATAAACAAATTATAATAAAATAAAATCAACTAGATGAATTTTTCAAAAATAATTAAGCCCCGTAAAAAAATGAATTGAATCGTGAGTAATTGAACGAGGAAAAGATCATAGAATATTCTCATCGACCAAGTTCGTAAAAAATGTATTGTTTATTTGATCATGTTATTATCTCACAAAAATTAATTTCAAATATTTATTTTTAGTGATTCTTTGGTATATTTTGGTTTATTATTACGATTTATTATTTAAATATTAATTACTTGTAAAAATTGCCAGTTCAAATAATTAGAAATCACAAAAACATTTTAGAAGAATACTTAAAATTAAATTTTTTTTTAAATTAATTTTTGTCTGTAGTACAATACTAAAATAATATAGGTATTGGGTATACAAGACAACTACCTAAGACAAGGATATCGTTAGAAAAAGTATAATGACTAAATTTTTTTTTTGTTCGAGCAAAAGTTCTAATAATAACTAACATGAAGAATATGTAGCCAAATTAACAATCATCATTTTTAGTTATATAATATTATATTTACTGTAATTTTGCTTAAAATACAACACAATTTACACGTATGATAAAATAAAATACCTAAATTATAATAATATACATATATTTGCATAATACCTACAGATATTAAAATTCAATTTAAATTTATAATCAATAAGAGGTAGGTTCCTATAATATAATGATAGCCCCTTGCTATGCCATTTATACTGTTATTAAAATTATGGTCATGGCATCAAAAATATTATATAAAACTGGTTAGATAAAATACTATATTCGAGTGTGACTTCCTGATTGCAGTACCTATACTTGCTTTAGATTATGTTGTTTCATAATATATAACCAATAATTAGTGTGACATTTCGAATAACTTGAAATTTCTTGTCCAGATCGACATTACTTATACGGTAACAAAATATATATTTTCGTAATAAATACGAACTACCATATACAATATCATAGTAGGTGTAGGTACGTAAATCTTAATATTAGTAAAATAAATTATTTAAATGAAAACCAATGAAACAACATAGTAAAGATGATGATACTTCAGCCACAAATTGGTTTGAAGTATGAAGTTAAACAGATAAAAAAAGATAATTTTGTATCAAATAACAATCGTAATGTAAAGTTTGATAACTCATTTCAAGCAAACTCTGGACAATGTAGTATAGTGTACAGAGATCCTTAAGTAAATAATTTATACATTTTTGCAAACACTTCATGTTAGAACTATAACAATTAAATTAAGACTTGGGCGATAACGATTCAAAATAATTTATAATATTTCACACTGTGATACTAACTCGAATATATAAAATTTAATACAAACTACAATAGACAAATTAATGCTGTGAATATGGGTCATGTATATACTTTGAACTAACTTCCTACATTCGTTGAACGTTAAATATTCGATTTAATTTTCTATTTAATATTTTTAAGTAAGTATTAATCCTCAAGTCCAAACTCTCTATTGACAACAAATTATTAATATACAAATAAATGTTAAAAACCTATCTGGGCCTATGGCATCCAAATATAAGGATGTGCCAAGCCCTTCCAGTCTATTTCCCTACGCGAAATAACATTTGCGCCATGGTACGTCTCAAACCTCCCACCACATAAAGATCTTAAAAATCAAACAGTCTCTAAAACAGCTAAAAATTATTATAAAAATGCCCACACCAAAACAGTTAACTACACAAATCCATTGACTTCTAACTTAGCCAGTGATTTTATGCCAAATAACCCCTCACGTCGATTAAAAAGACACTGGTCTCGAAATCTCCTGAATCCCGACCCGCACTAATTAAAAAAAAAAAAAAACTCTCTTCCTCAAGAAGAGGATATCCACACTGGTGGGTCTCCCTCCTCACGCCATTTTATGTTGTGTACCTTATAATTAGCTATCAAATTTACTTATTGTATTGCGTATAAATATTACAGATTGTAAATACTCTATTTTTATCTAATAAAAAAAAAAAGTAAAAATAGTAATAATTTGTGTTCCTATTATTACTATAACAATACACTTGGTCAGCTTCACAGAAAATAGACAAAATAGTATCGTCATAGTAATAAACTAGCGAAACTATTTTCGGAGTAGTTCTCTTGTATATATATATATATATATATATATATGTACTAGATGTATATAGGTCCAAGGGTTAGATTGATGATCCTGGATGATCCCATGGGACGATTGAAACCTATCACCCGTTATTGGGGCACATACAGCACGTCCGTGTAGATGACGTTTTTAAAAAAAACACTCCCAACCCCTAGGTTTGAATCGAGAAATAATAATTCATGATGAATATATTGCAACTGAGGACAATTGTAGTACCCCTAGATTGTGTCAGCGACTGTAGACGTTAAATTTTTGGTAGGAAGGCAGGCGTAGATACAGATTGAGCAGATCATCCCCCTTTAAAAATCCCCTACAAATTGTAGGTAATCATTAAGACATGAGTAACAAAAACTTACAACAGTGCAATATAGTAAATTATAATATTAAAATGTTTATAATTACTACAGTTATTTCAAACAACGATAACAATAGTTAACTGTTTTTTGAAAAAAAACATTGCATTGCGTATTTTTTTATTTGTTACCTATTTAAATAATATCTTATCCTATTAACTTATGATGCAAAATAATCAGAGTTAAAAAAAATAAATAAAATTATACGTATACAGATAATATGATAGAATTGTTCATTGTAATTAAAATTTTCAATCACTGAATATTATATTATAATTATTATAATATAATTTTAAAATGTAGTGCAAACTTTGGTACGCGTCTCCTGTAATTATTACTTAGGTTTTAAATGCATTTTTATTAGTTATTAATAAGCTAGTTCTATATGAACTGGAATTCTGAAATATAATTAATATTTAAACATTTTTTAATTGTTATTTACTCTACATATATGTTACTTAAATAAAAAAAATGTCCCTTCTAGTGTATTGAATTTTTAATGGTTGGTTGAAACTTTATTTCTCTACAGTGTAAAGAATAATAATAATCGTAATTCACTATCCGGATCGTTTGTACATCATCAGTCTCTGTACCGTGATGAACTGTTCACCAGACGATCGTCTCGCGGGTACTTCCCAGTTGTTAGTCGACTGCAGGGGATGCCTATTAATATTATTATTTCCTAACACAGCAGTGATCTGACCAGAAAAAATGGGTTGACAACAGTAATATTAATGCATACCTTACTAAAGGGAAATAATATTGATAGTAAAAAATCAACGCCATGTACAGTTACGTATAGTGTACGTAACAAACTAATAGGTAAGATATCATAAACAATTTTATGCAACGCGGTATCCGTCATAGAATATAATAATAATAATTTGTGTATTTTTGATTAACAAGATCTTATAGCAAATAATGAAGAATCGTATAAAAAAAATGAAAATGTGTAATATTTAGTCGACATTGTATCTCAAGTAGACTTTGAAAACTATGTATAGGAGGGTTTAAAATACGTGTTCGATACAAATGTATAAAGGTACTATAGGTAGGTACTCAATAACGCAGGTTATTACAATAATTAATCATTTTTATACTAAAACAACAGTCAACAACAATACATCACTAAAATTAATCTATCACTATTTCCTCTTCAACAATATTATTGCCTAAAAGTACATATATTCAGACCATCGTTATTCGACTAAAAATACAAATAAAACATACTGTATTATTATAGTATTATACCATACTGAATTATTACGATATTGGCACACTGTACGCGAACGTATTTATCGATATATGATCTTTTATAGCTCTAAGGGTATTATATGTTTGAATGCATTCCTTTGTTGTATTATTATACATTGTTCATGTATATTTATGAACTATTCACTACTTGGGTTTAATGTTACGTATATTCAATTACATATGCATCGACTGTGCATAGATTTCAATTTCAAAAATTAAAATTATAGCGTCTTCAGAGTTCAGGAAACTACATAAGTACCTGTACATCCAAAATAATCGATGACAATGCATTTTTGTCGGTGAGTGTAACTAATTTAAAATATGTGTAGTCATTGTTATCAGTGATAACTTATCACAGACGACCAGCTATTCACAACGGGCGGTGGTCGTTTAGACGATTCCAATAATTTTGACCAAAAAATGGATAGGTAGTCCGTTTGCTTGATTGATATTTTTACCCGCTTGACCGATATGGATTTTGATGCACATAAGCACACGTGATTTTATTTTATTAATGTTTGACTGTATTATATATTACTATAATATAACTAGGTACATCTTTATCTTTTTGAAGTTAGAGTTTATTATCAAATACCTATATTGTATGTGATTTTATTCTGTTATTTTTAATATTGCGACAATAATGTACAAATATCAATTGTACAATTAAAATATCATACAATATTAATTATTATTTACCTACATTAATACAATTATTTACAACTACGTTCATACTTAATCGCTCTTCCGGTACTTTTGGTGGAATAAACAGTCGTCAAAAACGGTTATTATTCAGTATGTAATTTTACTATTCAGCCAATCAGCCTACGAACTTCACTACCACCTCCCACGACTACTGAACTTTTTATATATTGATAAGTGGATGAAAACCATTTTTTCGCACATTTTTAGTGCCATGATATTATATATTATATATTCACCTTCTTTGAAGTTTTTCAAAGCTACTGATGTTTAAAAAGTTTAATTTGCAGTTAAATGCATGTGACTAGAAATATTTGATTCCATACTAATTCGATATCGGTACCTATGTAAACTAAAATATCAAATTGTTCATCTTATTTCCTGCCGACTGCAGTATAATATTATAAACAATATATTGTGTTTCTGTTAAATTAAATATATAGGGTGTCCCGTGAGGATATACCCATTAGCCGTAGAGGGGGACTCGCCGCCCGGACAAAAACCAGTTTATTGACGTTTTACTAATAAACTAAAAAAA